>VYZX01013962.1:71888-95166 GCA_013401335.1 Brachypteracias leptosomus | reverse complement strand
CCCCACCCCCCCACCCCCCCCCACGGTTTCCCATTCCCCCCTTAGCACGTTTCTCAGTGCCCAGGGGGTTCCTGCTCTCCTGGGGTGTAGAGGTACCCCTGGTGTTGGGGGGTTAAGGAAGGGGGAGCAATTCCATCCCTCCCCGGGGTGCAAGTTGCTGGGAAGTGGCCCCACCCTGTGCTCCCAGCAGGATGCTTTCAGTGGGGGTCGCAAGGCTCCTTACTCTCCTCCTCCCGTGGGAGGAGCACACCAGCCCTTCCCTGCATCCCTGTCCAGACCTGCACCCTCCCTGGGGCTGCCTCAGGGCACCCTCTCCCTGCCATTCCAGGGAGGCGGTTGGGGTTTGTCCCTGCTGCATCCCCCACACATGTGGACGAGTGCCCCATGGCTCTGCCCGAAGCCCTTGAGGGTGTCTCTGGGGTGGGCAGCTGCTGCATCAAGCCCTTTCTGCTCCCAGCTTGCTCATAGAGACCAAGGGACAGGATGCCCTTGCCACGCAACACCAAGATGGTGAGCACCAAGCAGACCCGAGCAGGCAAGGTGGGCCCTGCTACTGAGAACACCAACCCCGAGAAGGTGAGTCCTGAGCTGGGCAAGGGGTGCGAGTGGCTCCTGTGGGGCAGCTGGCCCCAAATCTTCTAACAACTTCTATTGCAGGAGGAGAGCTGTCAGACCAAGAGGTCTCCATCCTCACCCCAGGGGGGGCCCAAGAAGAGGTCAGCGTTTGGGGACATCACCAATGTGAGTGTTTCTGTAGGGGTGGGTGCTTTGGTGTCCCCCATGAGCCCCGATATGGGAGTGGGGCTGGGTATCCCCTCCAGCACACAGTGTGGGGGGTGTCCCACTCCCTGTCAGTGGGAGGTGAGGTCTGTGCACGCTTCTCTGTACCTCAATTCTGACCCAAACAGGCTCACAAGAACCAGGTGGTGGCAGGGAAGAAGGAGGCTGTGAAAGTGGCACCACACAGGTCACAGAGAGCCCATGCTGCCCTGGGGGTGGCCAAGAACAATGAGATCAACTTGAAAAAGTGAGTATCCAGGGGAGATGGGGGCGAGGGGAACACTGGTGGGCCAGCACAGGGAAGAACAAGCAGTGGTGGAGGCTTTCTTTGGGTGAGGGACACCATGAGCCAGATGCGGAGGGCAGACAGATAAAATGGCCTCAAGTTGTACCAGGGTGGTTTAGGTTGGATATAATTGGAAAGATTTCTTCACTAAAAGCGTTGTCAAGTATTGGACAGGTTGCTCAGGGAAGCGACGGAGTGCCCATCCCTGGAGGGGTTTAAAAGATGTGTAGATGTGGTGCTGAGGGACATGGTTTAGTGGTGACCTGGCAGCAAGGGACTCTGGAGAACCCCTTTCAGCCAGGAGGTGTGTGCTGCTCTCAGCAATGATTTACACTCTTGTCCTGCTCAGGTCAATGAAGAAAACTCCCCCGGCAGAGGCTCCTGCAGAGCCCAAGGAGGTTTCTGTGCCCAAGGAGCCAGTGCCCATGCAGGTATGGAAGCCCCCTGAGAAGGCGGGGGCCCTGGGCTATAGACTGGCCCCCATCTCATCCTGATGGTGCTGAACTATGGCTGCCACTGACAATCCTGGGGCACCGGGTGGTGCTTTGGACCTTGGGGATATTTGGGGCAGTGTGATGAGAAGCTGGGAAGGAGGGTAAACTCCCCACCCTTCTTCCTTCAAAAGATCCTCCTGCAGGAAAGAGTGGGGTGGGGGCTGCAGGGTGATGAGGGCAGATGGGGATGGGGGGTGCAGAGGTGCAGCAGCCTTGCTCTGAAGGGGTAACCAGCACCTGCAGAGCTTGGGGCCTCCCCATTACCCACTGCCTTTGTCCCATCAGGCACCAGCAGTGGAGGATATAGACAAGGAGCAGCTGGGTGACCCCTACGCCAATGCAGAGTATGCCAAGGAGATCTTTGAGTACATGCGGGGGCGAGAGGTGGGTGACGCCTGGCCAGGGGGTGGCAGTCATGGCTCAGGAGGGGATGACCCTGCGAGCAGAACCACTGCTGCCCAGGGGCTCTGAGAACCTGGCAGGGGCCTGCACGGGGTGGGAGGGAACTCATTTGAGAGTGGTGGTGACAGCTGGTACCTCGGCAGGAGAAATTCTTGCTCCCAGACTACATGGAGAAGCAGCCAGACATCAGCAGGGACATGCGAGCCATCCTAGTGGACTGGATGGTGGAGGTGCAGGTATGTGGGCATGGCCTTCCGCAGAGCAGCCCCCACCCTGCCTTTGGCACGTGGACCTCTGCATGCTGGCAGAGGCTCCTGCAAGTGTCCCCAGTGCAGACCTGATCTTCCCCCTTCCCAGGCCGGCAAAGAGCCTGCACCCCTCCCTCTGAACCTGGCCCCATGGGCAGCTCTGGCACCTGTGAGGGAACCCGCTGGGGCCGGGTGGGCCTAGATTCTGCCTGATACCCCCTTCTACCCACGCCATCCCCACCCCTGTCCTCATCCCTGCAGGAAAACTTTGAGCTGAACCACGAGACGCTGTACCTGGCTGTGAAGCTGGTGGACCACTACCTAGTGGAGGTGGTGAGCATGAGGGACAAGCTGCAGCTCATTGGCTCCACTGCCATCCTCATCGCCTCCAAATTTGAGGTGAATCCCTGTGCTTTGTCTTGGGGTGCTGGGGCAGAGGGGCCTGTGCCTCACAGGTCCTTGGGTGATCTTGGAGAAGGACAGATCCCTGTGGTGCCCTGAGAACTGCTGGGGTGGCACGTCTGGATCCTGGTGTCTGGTGTTTCTGGAGACCTGGCTCCTCTCTGCTCTGCAGAGACCACCAGGACACCTGAGTTCACCTGATGCGAGCGAAGCCTAGAGCTAGAGCCAAGGGCTGGGGCAGTCTAGACAGCACACAAGCCCTGCTGGATGTTGTAGTGGTCCTTTCAGGGTCTGTCAGGACACGAGCACTTACAGGGCCTGCAGACTGGTGGGTTTGCCTGAATGTTGCCAGGGTGTGAGGGTGCTGATCAGCTGTGCCCCGGCAGGAGCGGTGCCCACCATGTGTGGATGATTTCCTCTACATCTGCGACGATGCCTACAAGCGGGAGGAGCTCATTGACATGGAGATGAGCATCCTCAACACCCTCAAATTCGACATCAACATCCCCATCCCCTACCGGTTCCTACGGCGCTTTGCCAAGGTGGGCACAGCAGGAGGGTGGGCTGGTGTTGAGGGTGATGTGTGTCCCCGGGACCATGGGCTCTCAGCTGGCAGCAAGGAGAGCTTGGCCAGACTCCACCAACAGGGTTGAGGGGTGAGGATACTGGTCTGGGGGAGGCTGAGGGTGTGGGATCTGTGCCCTGGGGGCAGCACTCTAGAACCCAAAGAGGTTGAGGGTGGAGCAGTGTTGCCCCAAAGGCTGAGCCTCTCCCTGCCTGCCCGGCTGCAGTGTGCCCGTGCCACCATGGAGACACTGACGCTGGCACGGTTCCTCTGCGAGATGACCCTGCAGGAGTATGACTACGCCCGGGAGAGCCCCTCGAAGCTGGCTGCCAGCTGCCTGCTGCTGGCACTCATCATGAAGAACCTCGGTGGCTGGGTAAGCACATGCTTGACCTGCTGTACCCCCCCATGGCACCCTCAGAGGCATCACGGAGGTGCAAGAGTGGATGGACTGGTGTGCAGGGATGATGCTTGGGCTGTGCTCAGTTTTGGGGGGCTGGAGAGGGAAGATGATGGCTGTACTATCACTGAGAGGACTCAGCTCAGTCTCACTGTCTCTGTGCAGACCCCCACGCTGGAGTACTACAGCGGGTACTGCTCCCAGGACCTGCATCCCCTGGTGAAGAGGCTGAACTTCTTGCTCACCTATCAGCCTCGTGACAAGCTGAAGGCCGTCCGCACCAAGTACTCACACAGGTGAGCAGCACAGATCACCCTCTGCCAAGGGTGACACCACCACATGCACCCCTGGGTGCTGCAGGGAGCTGGGGGGGCTGGTGGATGGGGACAGGGCTGTGCCTGAGCTCTAAGCCAGGGTGGTTCCTTCCAGGGTCTTCTTTGAGGTTGCCAGACTCACCCCCATGGACATGCTCAAGCTGGAGGAGAAACTGAAGAGCTGTTAACCCAGTCTCTGTAAATAGCCTGTAAATAGCTGGGTGCTCTCTGCAGGGGGCACCGTGTACATAATTAGCAATTTTAACTGAAGGGGGGAGGGAGGGAGGCAGGGGGGAAAAAAAGAAGTTTTGTAGATGTGTCAATAAAATGTTGTGTTTGTCTTACATGAGGGTGGTGGCTGCTGGGATGGGTAGGGGATGGTGGTGGAGATCATGCTGTGGTTCCCCTTGTTGTGTTGGGGCAGAGGGTGAGAACAGGCTCAGGGGTTGTGGGGAGGGGGGCAAGAAGCTGAGGGATGAAGGTCCCTATTGCCCTCCCTTTCCCCAAGTAAGGACACCACACAAGCAGCAGCAAGGAGTATCTTTCCTCCAAATATTTACACAGCTTTAAATACCCATGTGGGGAAGGGGGATATTTGCTCTGGCCCCAGCTCGGGCACATGTAGGGCAGCCCAGGCTTCTGTAGTGACCCTGCTGGGGGCTGGACGAGGGGGTCACACCATATTGCCAGATCTCCACTTTAGTGTTTCTAGCCCCACAGGCTCAAGGAGAAGCAGCAGCTCCAGGGACACCAGGGAATGAACAGACAAAGCAAGGCAAGCAGGGGGGCTCCACACAGATGGGGCATGATGGGGACCAGGAGCCCCCCTGCCTGACCCCATGTCCCAAGTGGCAGTACCCAGGGGCTGGGTGCTGCCCTGTTGCTGGCCTAGGGGGGGTTGCTGAGCTCCTTAATAGCCTGGAGGATTCTCTTCATGTGCCCCACTTTGGTGATCCCCAGATCCTGCAGGGAGCAGAGAAGGGAGCTGAGGTGCTTGCCCAGGGCCAGCCCTTGGCTCTTGCCAGAGCATGGCCCTTTCTAGAAGCCCCTGGTCCTCTTGCAAGCACATCCCCAGGCCTGGGTGCAGGAGAGGACATGGTGCTGTTGATCCTGCTTTGGGCAGGCATTGTGAAGCCTTGCAACCAGGCAGTCTAGGGCCAGCCCCTCCCCTGCTTCCAGCCTCTGTGCAAGCGAAGCGAGCGGTGCTGGGTGCAGGCACAGGACCTGCCTTCATCCCTAGGAGGGATGGAGGAGGGACATCATGCTCCCCAGGGCTGGGGGTCCCTTGGGGGCACACGGTGGGGGTTGTACCTTCAGGTCTCTCCTCTCCAGCAGGATCAACTCAGAGCCCTGGATGTCATGCCGGACAAAAATCTCTCTGTACTCCCCTAAACCGAGCGCTTCCAGCCAAGCTGCCACCTCCTCGGAGCCCCACTTGTCAGCTAGCAGGGAGGAAAACCACAGAGGTGGATGGGGCACAGCAGAGCAGCAGCAGACAGCCCAGGGCAGGGGGGTCAGCCAGCATCCCCCCAAACCCCAGCTCTGTCGAGGCCCGAGGCCACAACAGGCACAGGCTGGAGAGGTTTCTCTTCTCCTTAGCTTACTTATGGAGCATCCAAGTTTTTTCCCCTTGACAAGACCCCCAGCCCTGGGGTAGGGACTTACCCAAAGGGCTGAGTTGTATCAGAGCCCCCTTCTACCCCTTGCAGTGGTGGAGTTAAGGGCTGGGGGGCTCCACATGTTTGTTAGCAGAAAAAAGAAGTTCTAAGGGGCCACTGATGACAAAGGTGTCATCTCCAGGCAGCCAGGATGTGCCCTGTTCCCCTTTCTCCAAAGCACGCCCAGGACAGGAGGCGTGGGCGGGGGGGGTCCCTCCCTGACATGCCATCTGCTTTACCTGGGAGTGCGCTGTTGGTCCTCTGCTTTTGGACCTTGTCCTTGTCCCTCCTGGGCTTGGGGATGTTGAGGCGAAGCTTGAAGCTGCCCTTGGCACTGCTGGTGCTCTCCTGAGAGAAGCCGGGGTGAGCAGGGTGCTACAGCCCCCCAAGACCCCCCTTGTTCCCTGTGCACCCACCTCCTCAGCAGGGTGGACGATGGGCCCCAGCCAGTGGATGTCCAGCAGCCTCTGCAGCTCCTGGCCCAGCATGCTCAGGGGGCTGCTCAGCACCTCCTCCTCCTGCGGCGAGTCCAGCTGTGGGGGACAGGGACCGTCCCCAGCCCTGCTGCCACCCCCTGAGGCACCGGCTGAGGGGACCCCCTCCATGGGGGAGCTCGGGGTGCTCCCCGGCCCCCCACTCACCGCCTTCCCTTCCAGGAACGTCCTGGTCTCGGCATACAGCTCCTTGATGCTCAGCACCACCTCCACAGCTGCATTCCTGCTGAGAAACTTGGGGGGGGTACAGAGGGGTGATCCCCTGGGTGGCAGGGCCCAGGGGGGCTGGGTGAAAGCTGCCTTGCACCCCCCAGCTCACCTCCGAGGTGCCAGCAGCTTTGTTGGAGAGGGCTTCGCTCAGCGCCAGGGAGCTGGTGTTGACAGCATGTGCCAGTTCCTGCTCCACGGCTTTGTGAGCCTTGGCTGCCTCGTGGATCCTGTGGGAGAGAGGGGCTGGAGCTGCCGCAGAGCTCTGGGTGGCACCAGGAGACCCCGCTAACTCTGGGTGGCCATAGCGAAGCTCCTGTGCCCACCACATCCCCCGTGCCACAGCCTGACCTGACGATGAGGGTCTCAGCAACCCGTGAGACCTGCTGCAGGAGGCTGCTCTCCTCCTCTGTCAGGTACTCCATGGACTGCTGGGAGCTGAGCCGTGGCCGGGCAGCTGCTCGGTAGCTCTCCCCTTTCTGCTTGTCCTCCCAGGACTTGAGGGTGCTTTCAAATGCCTGCAGAGGACAGAGATGCCCCCCCTTCAGGCCATCACACCTCCTCATGCCCCCGCAGAGCGTGGGTTGTGCCACCCTGCGCTCACCCGGTCCCGTGTCAGCATCTGGGCTCGGTTCTTGTGCTGAATCTTGATGATGCCGGGCGGCTGGATCCAGGCTTCTCCATCCACCTGCACGGGGACGCCCTCGTCCCCCCGGATGGTGATCTTCACCACACGGCACTGTGGGGCAGACAATCCAGAGCTGGCACTGCAGCTGGCACTGTGCCACGTCTCAAGCCCCCAGTGCTATGCCCATGCCAGCCAGGAGCACAGCTGAGCCCCAGCCCTGCTGCCCCAAAAGCTTTTTGCCATGGCACAGGATCCCACAGGGTCCCTCGCCCCTACCTGTGCAATGCGATGGTGCTGGAGGTTGATGACCCGTGACACGGCCATCTGGATGCTGCCAAAGACAGCCACCACCTCCAGCTTCTTGTCATCAAAGGATGGAGCCCCGAAGTTCTGCAGAGGACCAGTGTGACACCCAAATCAGGCTTGTTCGGAGACCCAGCTTTTTTGCCACCCAAGGTAGGGACCCCCCTAGACCCCTGCTCAAGGGCTCAGATTCCCTGGGACCATGGGAAGGACGTCATGCCCCCTCCCTTCCCACCCTGAGATGCTGGCACTCACATTGTCCTCCTTGGTGCCTCCCCAGAAGTTGATGCCCCCGGCATAGCTGGGAATGTTGAGGACAGCAATGCCCTGCAGGCTGGGCAGCGAGATGGGCACTCCGTCGCACTGCAAGAGAGGGCTGAGCCTGGGTGGGGGGCACTGCACCACTTCCCCTCGCCCCGTCCCTGCTTCCCACCCCGTCCCGTACCTCCAGCTGCACCCGCTGCTCCAGGTTCTTGTAGGTGCGCTGTAGGAGCTCCTTGGTGCCCAGCACCCCATACCACATCATGTTCTTGGTGCGGCTGCTGCAGGGCAGAGTGGGATGGGTGAGAGGGGCCGCGGGCTCTGCGCCAACCCCATGGCTCCCTCCTGCCAGTCCCTCCTGGTGTGGGCACCACAGAGCCACAGTGGTGTGTGTTTTTCCCAGGGGGATCTGGGGGGTTTCAGCCAACCTGCATTTCTTGGGGTGCTCATCCCGTTTGTTGTTGAACTCCAGGGAGATCTTCGCATCCAGGCCGATGCCAAAGTAGTTATTCATGACACATTTCTCCAAGAAGTGGCTGAAAGATGCAGGCAGGAGAGGGTAGTTGGGCAGCAGCTGCACATGGGCATTGGCTGTGCTGGCACCAAGGATGGGGTATAAAACCTGCTGGAGCCATGGGGTGAGCTCCCAGAGGGATTTGCACTGGGAAGCCTGACTCAAGCCAGCAGGGATGGCTGAAGCCCCCTCGGTCCATGTGCTGGGACACCCGCGGCGCACCCAGGACCCGTCTGCCCTGGGCACGGGGAAGCCAGGGCTGCCAGTACGAGCGCAGTGCTGGCCAAGGCGCTGGCAGCAAGAGATGCTGCACCAGCCACATGTGGGCACTGCCGGGCCAGGGAGGACTGGGCACCAGAGACGACACATGGGTGGGCAGAGGATGCCCCAGTGGCCATCTCTAAGAGACAGCGTGGTTGCAGCTCTGCTCCCACTCTGTGACAGGAAGCAAGGGTGGGCCAGGGTAGGACCCCAGACTCACAGGGCGCTGGGATCTTCGGGGAACTGCAAGCTGCCAAAGGTGTCTGGCCGATCCAGGATGATGGAGGAAGACTTGGTCACCATCTCCTGCTGGGAGCCTGGGCAGGGAGAGAGGAGGCAGCTGCTGAACTGGCTTGTACTCTGAGCCCATCCCGGACTCACCTCATGCCCTCTCCCCAACAAAAAAAAGCCACATGCCCCACTGGCATCTTACTGAGCTTCTCTTCCTCCTTGTTGAGCTCCTCTGAGCTGTCCTTCCTGCTGGGGCCCACGTTGCCCCGGTAGGCTTGGGTCTGCTTGTTCTGTTCATCTACAGCTGGATGCAAAGAGGGGAGTGACCGAGCCTGGGCAGCCCCATGGCCCTGTGCCCCCTCCCCAGCTCAGCCTTGTGCCAGGTAGGACTCAGGGTGGCACCTTTGCTCTGCATTGGGGACCTCCCTCAGCCATGCCGAGCACTGGAGAAGGGCTGATGCCCTCGGATTGCCCAGCACTGGTGTCTCACCAAGGATCCAGGTGGGGAAACCAAGGCACAGGTCTAGCACCAGCCTGTGCCAGGCTGCTGCAGTGCCATGCAAGCTGCCAGCCCTCACCACCCCCTCACCTTTCTCCGCCTGCTCAATGATTTGCCGCAGGGCTTTCTTCAGGCTGTTTGCCCGCAGCATGAGCTGCTCCTTGGATTTGAAGATGCGAGGCATGGGGCTGGGGTTGAAGCTGCCACCTTTCTCCTGGTCCTTGCTGTCGGCAGGGGTGGTCTGTGCCATTCCCTCGGGGACCACGATGGCCTGAGCCTCCTCGTTCAGCTCCCGTACCAGCGAGTCCAGCTTCTCGTTCAGCATGGCACACTGCGAGATGCCCACCACGCTCAGCACCCTGGCACAAGCCACTGCCCCCACCAGTGCCAGGTACTTGCCTGGGCACCCCATGCANCCCAGCCCTCCTGGACCCACCTTCCGCGCCATCAGCTCAGCCTCTTGCTTGTTCTCCGTCGCCCTCTTGTAAGCCCGGCCAACTTCGGCCACGAAGTCATTGACGGTGCCACAGAGGAACCTGCCGAGGGAAGCAGCAGGCGGGTGGAGAGGGGCATGTCAGGAGTAGCTGGTCACAGATGCCAGCTGGGGAGACTGCCAGGATAACACCCCCCGCGCCAGAGTTATCTGCCAGGCAGCCAGACAGGGGACAGCCTGGCCTCGGGGGCTCAGCACCCCTGGGGACATGCCCCCAGCCCGGCAGGGGGGCTCTGGCAACCCCGTCACCAGCCCCCTCCTTACTTTGCAGAGGAGATCACCACCGAGTGCTTGTCCGACTCCAGGATCTTGGCCAGGTGGAAGGCAACAGAGTCAGCGTAGTGGGAGATCTGGGCCTAGGAGGGGACACGGGAGGACAGCTGGAGCCAGGACACTCTGCTGGGGGCACCGCTTTAGGATGGAGCCTTGCCCAGCCAGCCCTGGAGCAGGGATGAACAGCCCTCCCCAGCCCTGTCCCCCCAGCCCACGGGTGGCCATGCCCACACCACCAGGCAGAGGGGATGCTGAGCCACAGCAGGAGGAAAACTGAGGCATGGGGCTGATTTGGAGCACACAGAAGAGTCCAAAACAGGCAGCTCCACCTCAGACTACTCGCCCCCATTTCAAGCCCTCAGCCCCAAATGGTGCCCACCTGGATGTTGGAGTCCCCATTCTCCTCCTCCTTCAGGGCCGAGGGGGACTGCTTGGGGGCCTCATAGGTCAGCACGCTCCACCTGCCAAGCAGAGACCATGGCTGCCTGCCACCTCCTGGCACCCTGGCACAGGGACATGTGGCCAGGGGACAAGGACAGGCTGCCCAAGAGGTGCCAAGGAGGGAGGAGAAGAGAGCCACGTGCCCCGTGCTGTGCTTACCGGTCCAGCATCTTGGTGGTGGCCCTTTCCAGCTTCTCCAGGATCTGCAGCAGCTGGGTGTCATCGTCACACAGGCTGCCCCAGCCCAGCACCCGTGCCAGGTCATTGCCAGTCCCCAAGGGCAGAACGCCCAGCTGGCACTGCATGAGAGAAATGGGGCAGGGGGCTCAGAGCAGTGCCCGAGGGCACCTACGACACCCCTAGCCCTGCCATTCCCATCGCCTGCAGCACCCCAGGCATGTGGGGGTCTCCCAGCTGCAGAGAGTACCAGCACTGGGGATGGTGCCAGCCCGTGTGGGCAATGCCAGGCACTCCCACTCACTTGCTTGTGGAGGCCAAGGGCGTCGATCTCAGAGAGCACCCAGCCCACGCTGCCATCCCCCCCGCACACCAGAATCCGGAAGGTGGAGAACTTCTGGAAGAGACGCAGCCTGGGAAGGACAGGAGAGAGGAACTCAGGGCTGTGCCGGGCGCCCACCAGGGCCCTGCCGGGTCACCTCAGGGCACCCAGGCCAGCACTTACCCCAGATGTGGGCCCCCATTCATGAGGTCAAAGACTTGGGCTGGGTTGAGGAACTGCTTGAACTTGCGCAAAAACTTGACTCCCTGATTGTCCCCACTCTTGGAGTTGACAAAGGCCAGAAGAGGGCTGGAGCAGGTAGAGGGGCAGGTGGCCTTCCAGAAACCTGTGGCAAGCCCAAGCACATGAGCCCCCAGCCTCAGCTCCCACCCCCAAGGACACTGATGGAGACACCTTAGAAGAGCGGCGGCCACGTGGGCACCCTGTGCTGTGCCCGACCTACAGGGTGCTGGGGCCAGGAAGGAGGGACAGTGATTGGGGTGCCCAGGGTATGGAGAGAGGTGGGAGAAAGAGGTGGCAGTGGGAATGGGAAGAGGGATGGGCACGGCTAGTGTGAGGGCAGGTTCCTGCTCCATCACTGTGCCCGCAGGCACAAAGTGTTTCATTGAGCTGATGCATGTCCCTGGCCTGCCAACCCAAAAACAGCAGCGGTGGTGGACACACAGGAGGGTCTGTTCCTCACTGTGCCAACAGCCCAGCTGGGACCAACCCAGCAAAACCACAGGGCACTGTCCCACCTCAGGGGTACGCCCAGGTGTGGCGCTGGCAGCGTGACCACCTCAGCTCTGTTGCCTGCTCCCACCCGGGCTCTGGCAGGGTGGGTGCAAATGACACAGAAGCCTCAGGAGGCTTGGCAGCCAACATCAGGCTTTTAAAGAAATGAGATGGGGAATGAAATGTGCCCAAGGCAGAGGAGGATCGATCACTGGCCAGCAGCCCTCACCCACCTCAGGCACATCTTGGCCATCCCAGACCCCCAGCCACAGGCTGGTCCCCAGTGGCTCCTTCCCTTGGCAGACCCTGCGATGCTGCACAGGGAAGCACCAGCCCTTGCTGCTGCTGGCCCCATGGCTACTGCACGCAGAGTCTGGGGGTGCAACCAGGAGCCCTGGTGTGTCCACCATACAGGCAGCAGCAGCGTCCCCGCTGCCCAGCACTGCCCAGCCCAGGCACCACACACTCTGCTCCCAACCCAGCGAGCAGAGAGGATCCACAAAGCAAAGCAGCGGGTGGTGGCTGCTGAGTCAGAGCGTGGGCAGCGCGGAGGAGCCGAGCCCGCTGCCAGCAGCACCGTGCATCAGGGGGGACCGTGCGGCAGGAGGAGGGGGCCAAGGCCTCGCTGGGCTGCTCCCTGTGGGAGCAGAGCTCAGACAGGTTTGGCAGCAGCCACGGCTGCTGGCCCCACAGCCTGGGCTGACCCGGGCACCGCGAGAGGCACAGGGCAGAGATGCTGGCGGGGGCCCAGCCGTGAGCAGCCACGGCTCCAAAGCCGGAGGAGAAGCCGCATGATGGTTACCCTGACAGCATCCCGATGAGTAACGAGAAGCAGATGAGCCACCGGCTGCGCTGAGCAGTGAAAATCATTAAAGAACGAGGAAAGAAATATCCGGAGGAGAAGAACAGATTTTGCTCAGCAGAGGCCAGCTGGTCCCCCCAGAGAGGGTGAGGGAGATGGTTGTCGGGGGGGGCACCCAAGCTGTGCTTTGCTTCTCTCCCTAGCACCCTGCAGCTACCCGCACCAGGGGGAAGCTGTGCTCTGCTCTGCCCAAAAAACAGAGGTTCCGACACTGAGAAATAACACAAGTAAGGGCCTCATCCCGCCCTGAGAGGTGCTGAACCACTGGGGTGCAGTGGAGGGCAAACCAAGGCAGGGGCTCAGCGCTGGTGCTGTACAGAGGGACCATGACCAGGACCACCGTGACAAGCAGCCTGGCAGGAGTAACTGAAGCCACACACAGGGAAAAAGTGCCACCCCAAAGCATGGCACTGCCACAGCTCTGGGGCAGAGCGCAAAGCAACAAGCAGCTTTCAACCAGGGGTGCAGCAGGGAGGAGCACTGGCTCTGCAACCTGCTGATGGCAGTGGTCCTGGTGCCCCACAGGAAAGCAAGTGACACAGTGTCACAACTCAAAGCCCGCAGAGGAACTTGGAGTCCTGTCCCCACACTTGCAGCCCAGCCCCATGTCCCCCCCAGGACTCACCATCCGAGTCGATGCTGTTCAAGGCAGTAGGCGGGATGATGGACACTTTGTACTGTCCCAGGGGGCACCTCTTGCCAAAGAGCTCCCTGCAGGCGCTGTGAACCTGGGGACGAAAGGACTTGTGCATAAGCAAAGCCAGGGGATGCAGCACCAAAGACCCCAGCCCGTTTCCCCAGCAATGCACACAAGAGGGGCCACGCTGTCTGTGCAGCAGTGGGGAGGACAGGGAACACATCCTTACAATGGCCTTGCACCAGAGGCAGCGCCAGTCCTGCAGCCTCCGGACGCTGCCGCAGGCGCGGTCGCAGACGGCGCAGCGAGCGCTGACGGGCAGGTTCCCCTCCAGCCACTGGTGGGGCATGGCCACCTGTGGAAACGGGCAGTCGCCAATGCCACTCTAAGACCAGCAGCCACACAGTGCAGGGGACAGCGAGGTGCCAGGACACACCCAGCTCCTGATCTGGGCACAGCAAGGCCAGCTCTGTTCATGGCTCTGTCCTGCCAGGGTTCCATGGGGACTCCTCTACTTACCCCATCCTCATCCTCAATGATTTCGGTGCCAATGGAGGCCAGGGTCGTCCACTTGCAATTGTTGGTGGCTCTGACAGCGCAGCGCTTGTGTGCCTTGAACTTGCAGACTGTGCAAGGGGGAGCGGGTGAAGAGCAGAAAAAGTGTCCCCAGGATGTGCAGCCCTGGCCCCCAGTCCCTCCACGGCTGGTGACGGCAGCCAGTGGGCATCACCCCGCATCCCTCCTGCTCCAGGCCAGCCTCAGAGGGGGTCCCCTGCCCCAGTCCTGGCCCCAGCCCCCTCCCCCCGCAGGACCTCAGCACTGACCTTCGCAGGAGAGCCCGTGGGATGTGACTCCAGGGAGGGCTTCACGACACACGTTGCAGAAGGTGGGGCGGGCGTGGGAGCAGGCGTACCAGTTGTGCATGCCCGAGAAGTGCTCCATGTTGAACTGCGTGGCCTGCCGGGGTCACAGCCCTGACCCATCAGTCTCCTAGAACCCCCAGCTGGCACTCCCGCCCTCCTAACCCCCCTGAGTCCTCCCAGCCCCTGCACCAAGGATAGCAGCTCCTGTCCAGCTCCACCCCAGCTCCTGAGGTGCACCCACTCGCAGAGGAGCACCCGCACAGCCCCCTGCCCACATCACCTCATGGATCTCCCACTTCTGGACAGATTTCAGGGCACTGATCCAGTCCTCCATCTCCTTACGGTTCTCCGCACACAGGATGAGCTTCCGGAATGGTGTGATCACCTGCAACAGCCACCATGTCCCCGTGTCCCCTTGCAAGGCCACACTGCAGCCAGCCAGCCCCCAGCAAATCCTGGCACACTGCCACAGATACCACCTCCAGCAGTACAAGGCCATGGCTTTGTGGGGAGGGGGGCTCCCTGCGAGGTGCTGAGATGGAGGGGCACAGCGGGCAGCCCTGCACCTCCCTCACCGTGAAACTGTTGTTGATGTTCTTTGTGCTGGTCTCAGCCACACTGGCATCAGACAGGTCCACCTCGTCAAAAATTAGGGACTGTGGGGGAGAAACCAGAACTGCAGTGCACCAGGCAGGGATTTCGGGCTCCTCCCCAGGCTTGCAGGCTCCAGTGTCCCCGACAGAGCATGCTGGAAGCCCCCCCAGTCTACCTTGGCATCCTTGGCGTAATAGAGCGTCCTGCCCCGCAGTTTGAAGTATCTCCTCTTCCACCTCTGGAAGGAGCTTGTCTGCTTCAGCAACAGCCCCTCCTTCACACTCTTCTGCAGAGACCACAGGATCATGAGCTCCCACAGCCCCCAGGACCTCCAAGGCCACCCCACACCCCTCCAGTGACACCAGTCCCTGGGTCTCCCGGAGCTATGGGTTGCCCAGAGCACAGGCGAGACATTCCAGGGTTCACATTGTGCTGTATATAGCAAAGTAAATGATGTCCATTGCCCACCATGCCCTGGGCATTGGGCACCTCATGTGAGCCAGGAGGACGCTGCTGGCACAGCAGTGCTGGCAGTTGGGGGCCTCCAGCAGTGCAGAGCCACCGCTGCCAGTCCCTTCCTCTCCATCCCCAGAGCAGCACCCAGGAAATCCTCGACCTGCTGCAGCTCCTCAGAAGCCAAGAGCAGAGCCGGGGCCAGGAGAGCTCCCTTGCAGGGGACATCAATGCCCCAGCGCCACCAGGACTGCACTCTGGAGGTGGCATTACCTGGGCACTGCGGCTCCAGCCCCTTTGCTGGGTTGGGGAGCAGATGGCCAAGATGCGGCCACTTATTCCTGGTCCCCATAGCCCCCAGTGGGGACAACCTCGGGCTGAGGGCAGCCCGTGACAGGCAGAAGATCCCCTTGCAGTGCCGAGCATCCCTGCAGCCTGGCTGCCCATCCTCTGCCCTCCCCAATTCCCAGCACCTGCCAATATTTACCCTCCTCGCAGCGGTGTTTACAAGGCTCAATTAATTAGTGTTTGCAACGCGGCTACAAGCCTGTGCCGAGCGGGGTGGCAGAGATGCTCTGGCACTGCCTAATCTTTGATTGTATCTTCTTTAAACACCGCCGGCAGCCCCATTCAGCTGCTCCTCTGCAATTAGCCGCAGCAGTGGCTGTATCAGATCCCGGCGCGCAGCGACAAGGCGCATTTAACGGCGCATTAGTGCCGGGCACCGAGGGCACCGTGTGAGCCACAGCCCCGGGGCTCTGCACTCCTGTGCCCAGCCCGTGTGCTGCAAGAGCTGGCACTCAGGTGCCCACCAGACTGCAAACACACCAGCCCCTGGCTCGGCCTTGACCCATTGCCCCACAGCTCCGAACGAGATGGCTGGAGCACCAGGAGTAGCAAAAGCCTCCAAGGTCACAAAGAAGCCGAAAGCCGTGCTCCTGGAGCCTCGACTCCCCCAAATGCGTGACCCCTGCCCAAGCTCCCCAGGGCATGCACAGCATTCCTCTTGGGGTGCCGGGAGGCTGTTTTGGGGTCTCACTGGGGTGAGCCACCCACACTCCCCTGATTTTGTCCATGGGTCTCAGCCAGGAGCACTCAGTGTCACCCTGTGCCAGGAGCAGCTCCCCAGTGGCTCAGCAGTTTTGGACCCCTGCTTTTAGCACTAAGGGCAGGAGGAGAGCTGAGGGGTACCTGATGGCCAAGGCCACCAGCAGACCCATCCACATGGTGGGGAGCCGTGCTGCAGCAGGCAGCATTGAGCAAGCCCATTGCTTCCCCTTCGCACACAGGAAAGGGGTGAGGAAGGCGAAGGCCAGCACTTGGGGTGAGTGGCAGGCAAGGCATGCCAGGGTGACATCATCCCTGCCATGCTACACCCCCCCCCAGCCCCAACCCGGGCTCCAGGGTCACCAAAATAATACAATCCCCCATAGCAAGTGGCCATTAGGTACCAGATAGTGCCCAGAAGCAGGAGCCATGGTCCTGGGATGTGTCCAGCACCAGGTGGGTCCCGGAGACACAGGATGGAGAGGCAAAGGCAACAAAGCCACCCAGGGTCTGAGGAGAAACTGCCACCTCCAGCCCAGCCACAGCTGGTGCAGGGCATGAGGCACCAGGGCCTCAGAGGGGACGCAGCTAAAAGCAACCCTGGGAGGATGGCCAGGGTGATGTTTCCCACCAGGTCTAGGCTGGTCCCCAGGGGCCATCACGCTGTGGCCCGGCTGCGTGCTCAGCACAGGCATGGGGGCTTGAAGCACAGCCCGGGGGAGCTTGCCTTCCTCCAGGACTGCACCTCAGTGGGTCTTCTTCCAGGCCAAGGTGCACCCCAAAATGCTGGCTCTTCCTTGGCCCTATGGCAGCACCCCAAGACGCGGCTTTGAACCCCCACTCTGCTTCTCCCAGCTCTGCCACCACCATCCCCGGGAAAAGCCCACAGTGCTGCCAGGTTTGACCACAGCTGGGTGGGAGGGTTCTCCTGCTGGCACCAGTTTGGATGGCGAAGGTGCTGCTGGAGGAGAGCCAGGAAGGCTGTTACTCCAGAATGCTGGCACATAGGGCTGGTGGGCAC
The DNA here is from genome assembly GCA_013401335.1 of Brachypteracias leptosomus. Lineage (NCBI taxonomy): Eukaryota > Metazoa > Chordata > Aves > Coraciiformes > Brachypteraciidae > Brachypteracias > Brachypteracias leptosomus. Next base: position 78,301 of record VYZX01013962.1, on the reverse strand, counting down.
CACACTGGCTGCCCACCCAGCTTGCAGCCCTACACTGCTCCTGATGGGATCTGCTTGGCCCCTTGGCAACATGATGCCAAAGGGGGAGGAGGAGAGGGGACCAAATGCCCGCCAGCACACTGACCTGCATTGCACCAGCATCATCCCAGGCAGCCACCCTCCTCCAAACACAGCAGCCTGCTAGGCACGTCTGGGTGGGTCAGAGCTCATCCCCCACCCCAGGCCGGTGGGTGCCAGGACAGTGGGGTAGAGCCGGCAGCCCTGCAAACAGCTCAGCTGTGGGGCTGACAGCATCTGATGGGCACCCTGCGGGCTGCAGTCGGTTGGAAACTTTATCAGGCTTTGCGATACGGCAGAGCTCTTCCGGGAGTGGGCAGACAGGGGGCTCCGTGCCCGGGGCTGCCACAGCCCCACCAGTTTAACCACATCCATGCTCCCTGAGGATATAGCTTCTGCCATTGCAGGTCCCCAAATCCCCCTTCCCAGTGCTGGGGGGATCCTTGAAAGGAGATTCTAGCATCGGTCCTGACATGCCATTACGCGGTGCCACAAAGCACCACTCAGGTCATCAAAAGGGGATGGAGGATTAAGAGGGAGGAGAGGAACACAGGAAGAAGCCCCCAGATGAAGAGCAATCCCCCCTCCACCTCACCCTCCAGCAGTCACGATCTTTAGCTGCTTTTTAGAAACGAGCTTGTGCTTCCCCACCCACAGCCACATCGGTCCCCGGAGCATCCTGCTGCAGGTGTCCCATGCCAGCCACCCTGTGCTGGTCCCCCCCGCCCCTTGTGCCCTGGTACCGGCGGGCACAGCCACAGCAATCCCACCCTGCCCAGCCGCTGACGGGCAAGAGCAGTGCTTGCATAATGGAAAATGTGAGCGGGGAGAGGGCAGCGCATCTGAGAAACCTCACAAACATCCGGCTGGCGACACGGGGGCTATCTTTACACCCCAGACAGCAGCTTAGCGAGCCCTGAGGAACCAGAGCAAGCGCAGCCTCCCCTGCCCTGCTGCAGCCTCCTCAGCAGGGACGGTGCCAGAACATCACCTCAGTGTGGTCCCACTGAGGGGGGTGACGCAGTGACCAGCCGGTCCCCTCATCAGCCCCCAGCAGGCCACGTGCCACCGGGCTGAGAGCAATGCAGGGCATGGCTGGAGTGGAGATGGGCTTTGTGCTGGCTGGTCATGGTATGGCTGCGGCTGGTGGGGGGCTTTGAGGATGGAGCCCAGGGGAGGGTCACCCGGAGCTGCCCAGGATCATGGGGATACTCAATCTGTAGGTTCTGATCCGGATCTCCATCTTCACAGATGGAGACTCCACAGCCTCTCTGGGCAGCCTGCACCAGCATTTGACCAATCTCACAGTAGAAAAAGTGTTTCTTGTGTTTCAATGCAATTTTCTATTTTTTTATCTGTGCCTGATGTCCCACTGGTAGACACCAGTGAAGAGAAAAATTCGCTCTTCGCTGCACCCTCCTCTTCAAATATTCATTCACATCACTGAGGACCACCCAGCCCCAGCCTTGCCTCCAGCCTGAACAGTCCCAGCTCTCCCAGCCTTTCCCTGCATGAGAGATGCTCCAGTGCCAGAACAGTGTCGAGACAGGACACACACTGCCCAGGAGCTACATGCCACCCTCCCAAAGCAGGAAGGAGGTTTTCAGGCCTGGCCCCAGGAGCCTTACCTTGCTCTTTTGGCCAGGATTTGGCTCTCAGCAGGTAGCCCTCCCCACAGCTGCCCCAACACCCCTGCACCCACAGGCACTGCTCACCCCATCCCTGGGGCATCCAGAGCCTGCAGGGTGCCCAGTGCCTCCAGCAAGGACCAGGAAAGCTCGTTCTTCAGGCTACCAATAACCCCACTGACCTCCCCGTGGCCCCCCAGGAGGATGCTGGCAGGTGCCCCAGCCCCACCGAGCAGCTGTGATGTACCCCAGCATCAGGAATTTGGGAACATGATCCCCCTTTCTAAATGGCAGACAAGGCACACCCCCGCCTGCCGTGGCTGTGCCCATTGTGACCACCCCATGGGCAATGCTCCTATCCCTGGCATGCACTCTTTCCGTGCCCCCCTTGGTGCCTGCAGCCCCCCAGCCCTGATGCGAGTACCCCAGGGCCAGTTGCAGCCAGAGCCAAACCAAGCAGAGCTGCTGGATCGCTCCCCTCCTCCGCTCAGCTGCCGGGAGAGCCCGTGCTGAGACAGTGCCAGGAGCTGAGTGCCCAGCCCAGGCAGGCAGGATGCTCCCCCTGCTCCTGTTTGCCAGCACCTCAAATGTCTTGGTGCACCCTGCAGCCGGTGCCCCCTCCTCTCCCATCGCCCCTTCCCTCCGTGCCCAGCCCCAAGGGTACCAGCGCCGGGGTGCAGCACAGCTCTGCCCTTGCACCCCTAAAACCTGGCACAGGTAACAAGCAGCCCCTGGCCGTGGTGAGGAGGAGAAGGAGGAGGGGGCAGTAGCAAGAACCCATCCATCCTGGGGCCATTCAGCCCGGCAGGGGCACCTGTGCCTGGCAGCTGCCATTGTCACCGAGCACAATGGCCTCGCCGCCTCCGAGCCAAAGGCAGCACAAAGCGCCCCATGGGGCACCCCGCAATTACAGCCTGGAGAAAGCCAAGACGGGGGTGTGGAGTGGGGAGACATGATTGATGGGGACGTCTGAGGAGGGGCTGGGGGAACGGGTATTTTGGGGGGGGGCAATGGGAATAGGGAGCAGTGATCAGGAAGGATTCAGCAGATGCCAAAACACTCCTCACCCACTCCTGTCCCCATGGGGCAGGACAACACCCTGGCATGGGGGAAGCTGCTCACCCCCATCACGATGGACCAGGGTTCCTCCAGTCAGTGTGAGCAGGCAGTGGGGTGGGGGTCCCAACCCTTCACCGCCCCACAACATGACAGGCTGCTATGGACCCCCTCCAGCACCCCGACCACCACCACTGGACAAAAAATAGGCCAGTCTTCTCTCTCCCTGCTGCTAACCCGGTTATCTCTCGGGAGCTGCAGCCCTGGCACGAGATTCTCCCTCCCTCATTAACTGTGTGCTAATTAGGTACCTGCCCCGGTCTCTGGGGCGCAGGCAATGGTTCCCTCCCCACCCCAACCCTACTTGGGTGCACAGGAGTGTCAAGGCAGCCTGGAAAGGCTGCGGACGAAGGGTCAGGCAGCTTGTGTGCTACAGCACGGCTGTGACCCAGGGACAGCCCACCTGGGTGGCAGCAGCAATCACATCCCCAAATCCTCATCTCCATAGGGAAGGAAGGAGCCCATCCAGGAAGGAGTCAGGCTGGCAAGCACAGCCCTGCCTCTCCAGACCGAAGCAAAGGGATCCTCATGGAAAACCCTGAACTTGATACTGCAAACACTTAGGTCTTGGGGGGGATGCACGCATGGCCCCCTCCAGCACCAGCCCTGCCGGGCTCTCGCCCCCTCCCCTCTCTGCCATCTCCGTGGGCCATTAACCCAGCTGTGTCCTTTCCTCCTGCCCATCCATCAGCCACCCGCCTCCCCGGCACGCTGTGCAGCATCACCTCCTGCATGGCTAATTGCCGACACCGGCGAGGATGCGGGCAGTGGCCACAGCGGGTGGGGAGCCAGCAGCTCAGCCTCTCCTCACGCGTAGCCAGGGGACCTGCTGAGGGCACAGAGGGGCTTGGGCACCTGGGCTAGGGACTCAGGACGTGTTTATGTCTCCACGACACGGCAGGACATGGGCACAGCCCGGCCATCCGACCCTTTTTCTCAGGTTTCCTGGCATTGACAACTCGCTGCAATATCCCCTGTGCTCCCCAGCACAGCAAACCCCTCTGGCACAGCAAATGCCACATGGCAAACTCCAGTGTCTGCTGACAACTCTCTGGGAGGGTGCTGAGAGCTCACACACAGAACTAAGCATTCCCAGCACCCTGCCTGGCTTCCCACCATGCCCTCCACACCTCACCCTGCACCCTGGCACAGCCTATGGCACCCACCTGACAGCCAGGTTGGAGTGGACAGAGGAGGTGCCAGCCTGCTCCAAAGAAGTGGAAACTGTGGCACGTTCCTTGAGCAGCCAGAGGGTCTTGGCAAGAGCCCCCTACAGAGCCTCCTGCCCCGGAACTCTCTCCCAACAAACGGGAAAACCCCACGGTGCTGCGTTGGGAGCATGTAACTTCCACACCCCTGGGCAAACGGCCTTTGCCCCCCTCATGCCAGTGCACCAGGCTTAGCACAACAGCCAGGCCTGGGCCAGTGGGAGGGGAGCTTGTCCGAGCCTCAAGCTACCTCCCAACCCGGCACACCACCCCATCCCCACTGCCCCCCGCCGTACCCATAGCACCCAATATCAGAGCCTGGGGCACCCCCTTGCTCTGCAGCTGCATCCCCCTCCATGGTGTTTTCTCAGCTGTGCCCCCTCCCCGGGACAGCATGGCCACTAGATCTCCATGGAAGGGTGGCTGGGGCTGGAAGCTGGCTGCAGGGGGATATCTGGCACGGCCCCAAGGCAAGGATCCCCCATGGCACAGCAGCCCCCACGTGCCCACCAGCACTGCAGGCATCGCCTTGACTCACACCGCCCCACAACCTCCTTCCCTCAGCGGAGGTAGATGAAAATGGGCTGCTCACCCAGCACGTCACCCAGAGCATCCTCCCCATGTCGTGCTCGCATTCCCCTTCCCCAAAACGCCCCCCCCAAGCCTCCTCCTCTCCCCACTTCCCACCTAGCCATTCAGCCCAGGTTATTTCTCCCTGCCCTTCAGGCAGGAGGTGCCTGACAATTTCACTGTCCCCACCGGGGACTCCTACGTCCACACGCTCCTGTTTGGCCAGAAAGCACCACATCCCATATTTCTGTAGGTCCTACCAAAATAGCTTCCTCTGAGCAAGTTGCGCACACACACACACATACACACACACACATATACACACACACACAAGCTGCCCTCATGTCAATGGCCAGGAGGCAAAACACTGTCACATCTGACCTCAAAGGTGTCCCCATCCACCCAGCAAACCATCACAGGGGACTGGATCTAGGGAAGGCTGCAGGAACGGGGCCCGCGGGGGAGCTGGCACAGCCAAATTAATCTGGGGCGCCGGGAAAGATGCCGACTCCATTTTGCCACCCACCAGGCCCTGCACGCATGGTGCCTGCAGTGGGGTGTGGGATCCCAGGAGCCTACAGCATCGCAATGACCCTAAATCTCACTCACAGAGCATCCATGGGGCACAGCCTTCCTAAAAGAGCCCCCTTTCTGCATGGGCAGGTGGGGGGAACCCAAGGGATGAAAGCAACTGGGAGGGCAGTCCAGGTATGGGAGAGATCCTGTTCCCGACCAGTGGGGTAAAATCCATGCTCCACCACCCCAGGGGACCGATGCTGACCCTGCCAGTTTTCCATGTGCCCTCCTGCAAGGCACATGGGGCCAGACCCCTCCTGGCACTGCCCCAGGCACTGGCTGGGTTGGGTCCACAAGCAGCAAGTGCCTGGCACTGATTTACACCCCAGAGCGGGCAAAATCCCCCTGCCCCATTCTCAGCAGGGACCCCACACCCCTCACCCCAGGCCCCCGCGCCCCTGACCTTGCTCCTCATCTGCCCTGAGGTGGACACCTTCCGGATGAGCTTGTGGGAACTGTCCTCCTGCTCGCCCTCGCTGTCGGACGACTCCTCGCCACCCGCTTCAGGTGACATGGGTGCCAGCTTGTCTGAGTCCAGGGATGACACCGATTCCCGGGTCTTCCTCAGGAACAGGTCCCCAGGTGCCAGTTTCTCGGCCATCTTCCCACCTGGCTTGGCTCAGGGCTCCGCAGCCTTCTGTGACGGCCCTGGGAGGACAAGGACACACAGGAATGGAGGAAGAGCCCTAAAAGGGGGTGCACGGCCCCTCACCCTATATGGTTTGGCCAGCTGGGAGGTGCAATCCTGGAAATCAGAGGAACTGGTGCTTCCTCACCCAGGAATGCCACCCAGGATGGCTTCCTTGCAGGGAAAGTTTTCTTTGCTTGCCTTTTTTCGGTGTCCCAACTCTTCCTCACCCTGCCTGGCATCCCAAACCCATCCCTCACTTCATCGTGGGAATCTGCGGCCACCCCATGCCCTGGCACTGGGGCGCACCTCCCTTGCAGCAGCCTGTGCCAGTCCCCCCTCCGATGCCCATCTCTAGGGTGCTGGGCTGCCCTCAGTGGCCGGGGGGGAGGAGAGGGGGGTGTCTCCATGAAAAGCAGCAGCCGCCTCCCGCCATCCACCTTGCTCCGGCAGCCGGGAAGGGCTGGGAGCATCCCTGGGGGTCGCCGGGCCCAGGCATGTGGCTGCGGGCGGGGCGGGGTGGGATGGAGGGGGCTGCGCGGAGCTCCCCGCATGCGGGGGAAGCCAACCCCGCGCATCCCTGCCCGCCTCGGGGGCTGCGGGCGGGCCGGGGGGGCACCTACCTGGGCG
>VYZX01013962.1:0-69461 GCA_013401335.1 Brachypteracias leptosomus | reverse complement strand
GCGCCCCCCCGCCCCGGGCGCTGCCACCCGCTCCCCGGCACCACCCCAAAAGTTCCGCCAGCGGCGCCGTGGCTGTGACAGGGACAACGCTACGAGCGCCGCCCAGGCGCCGTGCCTCTGACACTGCCCTCTGCCCTGAGCCAGCCTGGGAGCACTGGGCGCAGAGGATGCCCCTGTCCACGGCTGCCTGCAGCGCCCGGGGATGGGCACCTGGGTCCCCGGGAGCTCTGCCAGGGCTCGGCCCGCCCCGGCCGGAGCATCGCTGCTGCCGCTGGCTGGGGACACAGGGACAAACCACGCGAGACACGGAGCGGGCACTTGTGCAGCTGCTGCTGCTCCTTTAGTGTGAGGCACAACGGCGCGCGGCCAGGAGCACGGGCACGAGCATAGGCACAGGCACACTCCCCAGCGCAGTGACCCAGCGAGCGCAGCCTTTGGTCCGAGTGTCCCTGGGCAGGAACGGGGGTGTCTGAGATGGGGGGACCCCGCCAGGCACGGCCCCAGGGTAGGGACGGGAGGTGTGGGGTGTAGTGTTCAATGGCGGGGCAGAGGGGCAGCTGAGCGGGCAGGCATGGGAGCTGCCAGCACCCTGGACTGGGCTGCCTGGCTGTGACCACCCCGAAAGGCGCTGTAGCCCACCCTGTCGCCCCAAAACGCTGTCGTCATCATCCCCCCCCCCCGAGCTGCTGCTGGTTGCATGAAACCCACTGTGCAAAATCGGCATCAAGGCACCTGGCGACAGAGGAACAGTGGTGGGGCAGGGGGGTACACGAGGTGAGGTCTAAGTGCTACTTGGGGCTGCAACAGCACAGAGGAGGGGGGGGCGGGCACCCCGTTTCCTCTATTAACCCCTCTCAGTGCCGGGGCAGAGGCTGGAGGTAAGGGCTGGATGAGGCCAGGTGGCTCCCTTGCCCACAGCACTGGTGTCAGGGGGTACCCGCATCCCTTGCTGTTCCCAGCACCCCATCCTCTGGCATGACACCATCCCAGGGGCACGCATAACAGTGTCCCGCGGGAGAGGGGTACACAGCACCCACCAGCACCCATCTCAGCCCCCTGCAGTGCCTCCAGCCAGCAGGGAGTGGGTTAATGACCCGCTGGCCAGGACCATTGTTTTGGACACAATGGAGAGGAAGAGGATGTCGGGCCAAAATTCCTCCAGCTCCCACCGGACAGATGGACAGAGCTGGACAAATAGACTGGATGGAGGGCGAGGATGGTTTAACCCTTCCAGGCACTTGGTTGGGATGCCCCGGGGCAGTCAGAGGGTTGGTTAAGGCACATGGTGCAGCCTCAGCTGTGGGATTAGGCACTGGTGTCCAGGACAAGGTGGAGGCAGTCCTGTGGGCAGAGAGCCAGGGAGGTGACAGGATCCATCCATCTGGTCCTTCTAGGCCACATGGTGCTGGGTGGCTGTACAGCCCAAGGCAGCTCTGTGGCATGACCCTGACCCACACCGCCAGTGTCTGGACTGGCACCCACTCCCCCGCTCCATAAACTGGAAAAATAAATAAAAGGCAGGGGCTGGACAGACAGATAGACACAGGGAGAGCCCCTGAAGGGCCACATCTGCTTTCACAGCAAGCTGAGGCCACAGCCAGGGTCCTGGGGGAAGGCTGGGGAGGGGGCTAGCAGCTCTTGGGGGCCTGGCCGAGGCTCTCATGCAGGCATCGGAGCTGCTCCTGGCCCAGCTTGATCTTCTCCTCCAGCTCCCGCTGCTCAGCAATGAGGGCTGACTTCATCTTGACGAAGTGCTGGTAGTCCTGGAGGTGCTCAGGGGGCAGGTACCGTGCCACCATGGCACCCACCACTTCCTCGCGCCGTCCCACATGCTCCTTCAGCTCCTTGGCGTCCTCCAGCTGTGCCACCAGCAACCGCTGCTTCTCCCGCAGGGCCACCTGTGGGCAAGACAGGCGGTGTTGGCAGGGGGTCCCACGTCCTGATGCCCTGCGGGTGCCCCCCTGCCCTGTGCCCACCTTGTCCTCAGCGGAGGCATGCGGCCCCAGGCTGCCCAGGGCAGTCTCCACCCGGGCCAGGCGCCCCGAGAGGGAGAGCAGGAGGTTGACCACCTTGTCCAGGTCGCCCACAAAGAGACGGTACTTGTCGAACTCCCCCGGGGTGCAGAGGGCCTGCAGGCGGGCAGCCACATCCTCGCCCAGCGCCCCGTTGGCACTGATGTCCTCCTGCAGCCCCCGCTGTGCCTCCCGCAGCACCGCCAGCTTGCGGCTCAAGCTCTCAATCAGCTGTAGCTGCCAGAGAAAAGGAGTCAGGGCCGACTGAAGCCACCTCCGCTTGGGACCAGGAGACTGGCAGATGGGTGCAGGGGTGTCACTCTGCCTTGTGCCCCACAGACTGCAAGCACCTAGTGATGCCCCCAGTTCCCATGAGGATCTGGCAATGCCCCCAGTCCCTGCAAGCACCTGGCAATGATAGTGAGGAACCCCAAGAGCATCGTGCCCAGCAGTGCCCACTTTACCTTCTTTTCCACCAGCTCGTGGTCCACCTCCTCCTCCTCCTCCTCCGAGCTCCCCTCCACCACCTCTGGCAGCTCCTTCACCTTGCCCAGCGGCTCGGCTTTGCCCGCTGCAGCACCATAATACACCGGGTAGGAGGTGGAGCTGGCAGTGCTCGTGGGGGGTGGTGAGATGGGCTCAAAACCCTGCCTGCGGAGACAGGGGCTTAGTGCCAGGGCCACTGGGGTGCAGCCTGGCCTCGGCACGCTGCCCAGTCCCGTGCCAGCCCTACCTGTCCTGTGTCAGGGCCTCCAGACGCCAGTCCTGCTGGAAACGCTCCTGCCAGCCCTGCCGCTCCCCCAGCAGCTCGCCCATTGCCTCGGCAGTGGGGCTGAGGGAGGCCGAGGGGGCCAGGATGCCAGCCAGGGAGTGGTCCCTGCCTGCCACGTCAAACAGCAGCTCCTCCGAGTCCAGGCGGCAGGGCTGGGGCCGGCCCCCCTGGCAGCTCACCCCCTCCACTGCTCTGGTACTGGGCTTGGGTGCCTCTGGGTTGGCGAGGCCAGGGCCACCACGCAGGGGCAGGGAGCACTCACCCACCCTGCGGGGACTGCCCCAGCCCCACTCTGGGTTCCGGCTGAGCCTTTGGGGCTGCTCCTCCATCTCCCAGGAGTGTTTCACCTTCAGCTGCTCCTCCTCGGCCCCCACCACCCTGCCAACACCAGCCCAGAGGCACCCATGTCAGCTCCCCTGCCCACCCACGGGGGACAGGGGCATGCAGGGCCATACCCACCCCAGTGAAAGAGGTCAGGGACACTCCCACAGCCCGCCCCATGTGGTGGATTAGGATGCTCTGACACAGGGTTCAAATGGCCACATGGCCCCAAAAGCCACCCAGTGCCCAGGCTGCACCCACAGCCCACTCCCACCCCCATGACGTGGCGGCACTTGCCTGCAAACCTCGGCGCTGCCAGCATTGGGCTCAGGCGTCCTGCGGAGTGATCTGGGGGGCTCAGGTCGAGGCCAGGCACCTGGCGGGGCTGGGGGGTGAGCAGCGTGCCCCCGAGCCCTGGCACCTTGCTCCCCGGTGAGGCTTTGTGACCGCTCGCGCACAGCCTCGGTGACACTGCGGGCTGGCACTGGCGCAGTCGTGAAGGCAGAGCTGTGCCCAGAACCATCTGGCAGGCGCTGGGACATCCAGCGCTGCCTGTACTTCTCCCAGTTGGGGGGAGGTGGGCGGGGAGGTGGAGGACCCTTTTTTTTGGGGACGCCAGGGGGTTCCAGCTTGGCACGGAGAAGATCCCTTCGGTCATGGCCCCGGGGACTGGCGGGGTCCAGGTTGAGGTGGCTCTCGGAGAAAGCTCTGCCCCGCAGCGGCCGGAGCAGGGGGTCCGGGGGACTCTCAGGAGAGCGGGCCAGGCGGTCACCATCCCATGAGAGATCATGCGTGGATGTGGTCCGGTAGCAGGGTGGCCACTCTGGCTCGGGGCTCTCAAAGCAGGGGTGGAAGGAGCCGTGCCTTGGGAAGCCCAGTTGGTAGTGGGAAAGCTCGCTGGGGAGAGAAAGGGGCACCCCCCCCCCCCCCCACAACAGGCCACCCCCCCCCCGGTNGTGGCCACTCTGGCTCGGGGCTCTCAAAGCAGGGGTGGAAGGAGCCGTGCCTTGGGAAGCCCAGTTGGTAGTGGGAAAGCTCGCTGGGGAGAGAAAGGGGCACCCACCCCCCCCCCCAAGACAGTCACCCTCCCAGCAGTTCATGCCCACCCTTGCCTCAGTTTCCCCAGCTGGCGGGGAAAACCTGGGCTCTCCCGGTGCCCCCACATTGGGCACAGCCCCCTGGAGAGCCCCCAGCTGCCCAGGGATGGGTGAGGAGGACTGCCCCTACCATGGGCACCTCCCTGGTCCTGCTTGTCTAAGGTGGCACGTGCCTCTGCTTTGCAAGGCAGTGTGGCTGTGGCCAGGGTGTTGAGTGCTTTGTGCATCACCAAACAAAATAAGAGCAGCACCCCATCTCACTGGCAGAGGTCCCCACCCAGCGGCATGCACATCCCAGCATCTGGCATGAGCTCACCTGATGGACTAGCTGACTTTCCTAGTTATTGCCGGCGGTTCCCACTCATCCAGAGGAAATTCCTGGGTGGGAGAAGGAGAGGGAGTGTGAAAGCAGGGTCAGCACCCCATCACACACCCCTCCCAACCCACCCCCATCCAGGCACAGTAGGCATGCAGAGGGTCTGCAGGGTCCCCCATGGGCACAGTACCCCCCCACCCCAACGCAGGGTCATGCTCCAGGTGTGCAGGGTGGTGCCGGTGCTGCTCCCTGACAGTCTCAGGGGTCTCACTCACCGGGGCGAAAGCTCTCCGGGGGGGCCAGACATCGCTCTCCTCCCGCCTGGGCCGGGGGGCCGGGCAGCAGCAGTCAGGGTAGCATGCCCAGGGCTGGGGGTGGCAGCGGCAGGCGTGCCCGCGGGGCAGTGGTGGAGGGCATGGGTCACCCCCGCAGCAGCGGCAGGGCTCGGGATGCAGGGGAACCCCGTAGGTGCAGGAGAAGCCCCGCAGGTACTCCAGCTTCCCTGGCCTCGCCAGAGGCTTGTAGCAGGGGAGCTGCTCCCGGCAGCACTCGCCATAGGTGCCAGCAGAGCTGGGGCGGCTGGGTGATGGGGGACCATAGGGCTGGTCCATGGAGAGGCGGCGAGGGTCCCGGCGCTCGGGGCCGGGTGGTTGGAAGGCACCAGGATCACTTGCTGGGGGCTTGCCATGCCGGGGCGGCGGTGGCCGGCTGCTCTCCTCAAAGAACCGGCGTCGGTCGGCAAAGGGCAGGAGAACGGCCTCGTCACTGCCCCGCGGTGGGGAGCTGGGGGCTGCTGGCTCCTGGCCGTAGCCCTCCAGCTCACCGGAGCTGGGAGAGTGCTGCGGCTGCAGCTTCCGCTCCGGGGACCAGCGCCAGCGGCCCCAGCCCATTGGCACCACCCGCTCGGGGGACGGGGGCCCTTTGGGGATGGGAAGCGGGTCAGGGGTGGGGATGCCCCGGTCCACAGAGCGGCTGGGGTTCCTGCCATCCTCACTCGGTGCAGGGCTGAGCCGCTCGGCTGGGGCGTGGGGTCCCTCCACCGACACGCTGCCCTCGGGGGGCTCCTCTGCCTCCTCCACTGGCTCCTCGCCAGGTGTCGGGGCACCGGGACCTCGGCTCTTCTGCAGCTGGGCCTTGCGCCGCTGGATCTCGTTGCGCAGGCTGGTGGCGAAGCGGTCGCTGCGGCGGCGCATCTGTGCGGAGCGGTGGGGAGGACCCCCAGCCCGCCGAGCCCCCACCTGGCTCTCTTCCTCTGCTGGACCCTTGGTGCCACGTGCCGGGCTGGCCCCCGGCCCGTCCTGCTCGCAGGCTCGCTGTGGCTCGGGGCAGCAGCGGCAGGGTGGCAGGCGGCAGCATGGCTCTGGGCAGAGCTGAGGGTCCTGGGCGGCCCCTGGTCGGCTGCCCTCAGGATGCAGTGGGGAGAGGGTCCAGCGGTGCCCATCAGGGGCTGGTGAGGCTCGCCCACTGCTGGTGCCCACCTGGAGGGAGCAGAGCTGGGATGCCAGCAGCTGCTCGGGAGCACTGTGCCGGTGCGGTGCATGGCCTTTGAGGGGGGACAGCAACGGGTTGTCCCCTGGTGTCACAGCATCTGGCAATCGGTGTACGTCGCCATCCGGGTGCAGCTGGCTGCCAGGCTTCTCGCTCTCCCCCAGGAGCGGCTCAGTCAGGCACTGGTCAGTGTGGGAGCTCAGAATGTAATACCGGTCGGCAGAGAAACGGTCCTTCATGGGGTACGGTGCTAGCGTCCTCCTGCCCACCGCCTCTGCCTCCCTGTCCCGTTGGCAGAGGAAGGTGTCGGAGATCCACCGGCCCTTGGCATGCAGCATATCCGCCGACACCAATACCCGGCGCCTGTCCCCTCCTCCAGTCGGGGCTGCCCGCAGGCTGTCCCTCCTGACAGGGGGCTGGGGGGGCACGAGTGCCCGCCAAGCCTCAGGGTGCCGGTTGGCGGGTGGCTCAGCCCCCGTGGTCAGGTAGCGCCCATCGGGGGGCTTGCAGGAGCCTTGGGGACCGGAGTCGACAGAGGTGGCCTCCTCGGTGCGGAGGGAGAGGGCGCAGTCGGAGGCAATGGAGCTGGCAGAGAAGGAGCTGTAGGCTGAGTCCCGCTTGCTGTGGTACATGCCCTGGTCAATGGGTGAGGGGTCCCCTTCATAGTAGGCCTGGCTGGGCTGGTCCAGGCTCTCCATGCTCCCAATGGAGCTGCTCCGGTCGGTGCTGCAGTGCCGGGACAGCGGGTTCCACTGCAGGGACAGCTCGCTGCCGCCCGGCCCCATGCCAGTGTTAGGGGCGCCTGCTGCCTCCTGCCCAGCTCCCCGCCAGCCTCTCCAATGGGTACAAGATCCTGGGGAGCCAACACCCCACCCCCATATATGCCCCACCTCTGGGATTGGGGGGCACAGGCTACTGGAGCCCCAAACTGCCCTTTCAGCCCCAGGTTTGGGGGCAGCACCAAGGCTGCGATGGAACTGGCAGGGGAGCGGGCACGGGGACACAGGGCATGAGTGGCTCTGGTCACTGGGGCTCTGCCCACTCTGGCGGAGGGGTCACTGGGACCTGGCAGCTCCTGGCTGGCTCCGGCGGAGCCACCGCCCCTTCCTGCCGGGAGCCAGGAGTAAACAGGCAGAGGAAAGAGCAGTGCGAGTGGCAGGATGCAGGGGGATGCCCAACGACAGCGTGGGGCAAGCAAGCGAGTGCCCACCCCACATCTCCTCGCCCCGACCCAAGCAGGTGCCCTGTCCACCCCCTCCCCTTGTTCAGTCCCATGGGTGCCCTCGGGGGGTGGGTTAGGGGTCTCACCTGACATCACACCCTGAGGGCCAGGAGAGGCTGAAGGCGTCAGTGGGGCAGTGCATGGCGGGGGCGTCGGGACGGCTTTCGGTGAGCTTGGCCACATGCCAGGAATGGGGCCGGAGGACGGGCACACTCCTCCTGCCAAAAGCAACAGTGGGAGAGGACAAGAATGGGGAGGAAGCCGGCCGAGGAACCGGGGCTGAAGTCACTTCCTTCGGGGCTTCCTGTCCCCTCCAGGCCAGCGCCCGCCCAAGGGGGACAGTGGCGAGGAGGGTCCAGCCCTGCCAGCACCCAGTGCCGAGCAGGAGGATCCCATGGCTCTCCCACTGCCAGGGCTCCCCCGCCTGCAACGTCCCTGATGGCCAGCATAATCATGGGATGGACGACACGGCCCAGGCACAGTCCATGGACAACGCCCTCGGAGGGCGAGGGTCCCTGCCAGGACTGGACCAGCTCTGCGGGCACGCCAAGGGACCCTGGGGCCACATCTGTGTCCCCACTGCAATCCTGATCTTGCACCCTTGTCCCTTGGCATCTGCAGCAAGCTCCAGCCACGTTGCATCCCTGAGGGAGTCCTGTGCCAGGCCCTGTCCCACGCCTTGTTTGAGGGAGCTGTGGGTGTCTCCAGTCCCTCCACCAGTGCGCACAGGCAGCATCCAGTGCCACTGCACAGACATGTGGTCAGATACCACCTCCAGTACCCCCTCAAGTGCCCGGTGCTGCCCAGCATCTGCCAGGTGGGCAGAAAGAGTTGTAGGGACGAGCTGTGGGGTCAGCACAGGGTCCCCTCCCTGCCCAGAGCCCCCAGACTTACCATGGATGATGCTGAGCCCCGGCACAGCCCTGTGGCACCCGTTGCCCGTGGGCAGTGCCCTGCACTGTCCCTGCCCCTGCGTGCTGCTGGAGCAGGAGTCCGGTCAGGATGCAGACAGGGAGTGGATGTGGGTCGGGGAGGGGGGGGACACAACTGTAGGGCCTGGCCCTGCCTCTCCTTCCTTCCCCAGGCAGGCAGGAGGCAGGCGGGCAGGCAGGAAGGGAGAGGAGCGGCCACGACCGAGGATACCGCCCAGCAAGGGGGTGGCAAGCCCACTGGACTGCCCCAGCACTGCTGGCAGCACACCGGGCTGGGGACTCCCAACCCACCATGGGGTGCTGGCAACCACGGCGGGGCTGCTGCTCACCCCATCCTAGCAAAGGACACCTCCAGGCTGGAGATGGGCAGTACCAGGCTCCCACCAGTCCCCTGGGCAGGTGATGCCTCCCACCCCCAGCCCTGTCACCACCGTGTCCCCTGCCCACAGTGCTGCCAACCTGCGGATGATCATCTTCAGGGTGCGGTAGGAGCCCTTGATGAGGATCAAGGCCTCCTGGCGGGATCCGTACAGCGGCGTCCCACTGATGTTCACCAGCTCATCGCCCGGCTGCAGCCGGCGGGACAGCGCAGCTTTGCCCCCGTCCTCCACCTGGGCGACAGAGAGGGGTGTCAGGGGGGGCAAGATCCCCCAGAACACCCCGGGGGTGTGCTGCTGCCACCGGGTGCCATGGGAGAAAGAGGCTTCAGAGAGAGGGTGCCTGCACCCCAGGCACCGTGGAGGGATCTGTGGTGCTGGGCTCACCCCCTGCCCTGGTCACATGAATTTCTGAGCAAGGAAAGGGCATCAGGGAGGGGGGAGAAGAAAAATGTCCCGTCCCAGCAGATTCCCCCGCAGGCGCGGGCAGCACAAGGGCCCTTTGTCTGGCGTGGATGCCAGCCCCCCGCCCCTGCTCCCAGCCCCATCTCAGCCCTGCCCAGACACCCGTGGTTATTTTGATGCCTGAAGGATGCCACCATGCCGTCTGCACCCAGGGGAGCCAACAGCAGGGAAAGTGCAGAGCTGTGCCCAGCCCTGGCACACACCTACCCCATCCTGGCACCCGTGGCTGAAATGAGCCTAATACCCAGCAATGCCACAGCTTGGAGGAGACAGGGCCACGGTCTTGCCAGCAGGGAGGGGCCCCAGCCCCCTCCCCTCCGCCCCAGCAGGTAGGTGCAGCGCGGGCAGTCCTGGGATGAGCAGTGCCCAGCCAGGGCAAGCAGAGTGTCTGGTGCTAGCACCAATTTCTGCCCATCCTGCTGATTCTGGTGCCCAGCCCCTCACACCACAGGGCTGGCAAGCAAGTCCAGCTGTAGTCTGCATGGTGGCAGTGGCATGAGGCATGCAGGTACATAGCGCAGGACCTGGGGTGCCCCCCACCCCCATGCCTGGCATGGATATGTAGTCTGACAATGCTAGACCCTACAGGTGTCTGCAGGGTGACAGGCAGAGCTGGTCTGGCCCCACACTGGGGCTCCTGTGCCCACCCTGCCCATGGGCTCCTCACTCTGCCCTGCTGCTCCTGGTCCAGCAGAGAAACAAGCTCTGCCCTCAGTGCCAGCAGAGTCATCTCTGCAGCCCAGCCTGGGTGGCAATCAGGCCCCAGTGCTGGGGGGCACCCACGACTCTCCAGCAGACTGGCCATCATGCACCTGGGCACGTCTTCCCAGAGGGCATTCCACTGCCCGTGGGCAACACGGCACCGGGGGAGTCAGACAGGGGCAGCCAGGCCTCCTGCCCTGTGGCTTTGCCTGGCATGGCTGTGCCCAGCAGCCCACAGCTCCCACCTTTTTTCAGGGACCTGGGGATTGCAATGGCAAGCTCAGGCTGGGCACAGCCTGATGTGCCTGCCTGTGTGGGTAAGGCTGCCCTCCCATCCAGGGGTCGGCTGTGAGGCTGCCTTCCTGGGCTCCCGTCAGCCATGCACTCACTGGAGTGCCCAGGTTTAACCCCTGCCAGGCTGCTGCCCACCACCGAGCAACTCCAGCAGAGAAGAGCAGACAGGGCAAGCTGCACCTTCCACCCAGTCCTCTGCCCGGCCACGTGTCCACTGCATCCGTCCTGCCACAGTCATGGGGCTGAGTGAGTGGTGATGGGTGTCCCCCCCAGTGCAGGACACCGCCAGGGCTGCACCCATGTCTGGGCCACCATATGCGCCAGGAGAGACACGGCTCAGCCCTGGCATCGCTCACCAGGAGCTAAATCTGTCACAAACAGCCCCTTGTTCTGACTTCGCCACCAGTGAACTCAGAGCTGGCAGCCAAACCCCGCTGCCTGCTGCCCTGCCGGGCAGAGCTGGCCCTGGGCACATCCCCGACACCAACCCCAGTGTTCACTCTGGGCCCTAATGGTGCACACCAGCTGGCTCACAGGAATATCCACTGGCCCCAGGAGAGACTTGCTTTAGGAGTCACAGCCATAGCAGTGCCAGAGCTGTGCCCACCCTGCCCCACACAGACCACCTTCCTCCATCCCCATAGCTCCGGGGGGGGCTATGCCAGGGGGTGCTCAATAGCCCCTTGGGGAGCCCAGAGCCTGTGCCAGCCCCCATCATGGGCCAGTCGACAGGAAGGGGTCCCGCCCAACGTGTGCTCAGAGGCCAAATTCTAACCGAACACCCGGACCCCCTTCCTCTTTGTGGCCGGGATCCGGGGCCCTACGCGTCGCAGGCGGGAGCCGCCCCCTTCCCGCACCGGTGGCTCGCACACACCTCGCCGGCCGCGGCGGCGGAGCTGGCGCCCCGGGGGACCCTCCCCTGAATGCACAGAGCGCTGGAACAAGCCCCCTTTGTCTGCAGAGCACACGCGGCGGCCCGACGGGGGAGCGCGGGGGCCGGACCCCCGGCCCGCGAGGACCCCCCTTCCATTCTCAGCAGCAGTGGGGCACATCCCCCTGTCCCCCATACCTTTTTCCAGCATCCCGCGGACCCACCGCCCGGCAGCGAGTCGGAGGGCTGGCAGCGGCCTCCCCGGCCCCAGCAGCGCCCCAGCTCCCGCCCGCCGGCGGAGCCACCCCGGGGCGCAGGGCAGGAATCGGAGCCACTTTTCCAGCTCCCCCAGCCAGACCACGCTGCCCGCGTCCCGGCGCAGGGTGTGGAGGGCCCGAGGGGCAGCCAGCCCGGCTCGGGGCAGGGAGACAGCCCGGGGCCGCGGCACAGCCCGGCCCGCCGGCTCCCTGGCCCCGGCGGGACGGTGGCACCGGGCAGGCAGGCAGCCAAGCCGCCCGGTGACAGGGGCTCGGCCGGGCTCCGCGGGGGCACGGAGTGCTGGGGCACCCCCGGTTGCTGCCTGGCTCCCAACGTGTTTCCCGGGCGGGCGATGCCCCTGCGGGGACACGAGAATCAGTGACCCCTAATGCAGCGCACCACCCCCGTCGGGCCGCACCCTCCCGGCCGCGGGAGGGAGCCGGGAGCCGGGCCCGCTCCCGCCCCGATCGCACAGCACCCCGCCACCAGCTCCCGTTCCGGGCACGGCCCTGACCAAGCGTTTCGGGGGAGCCGGGACGGGACGGACCCCAGTCCCCCCCCGCCCCGTGGCTACCAACGTCCCCGCAGAGCCCGGACCCGGGGGTGCCCAGGGGTGAGCACACGAAGGGGGGCTGCGCCGCGCGGGACCGGACGAGGGGGATGCGGAGTGAACGCGGGGCCGCCCCCGCCGCCGGCCCAACGGATGTGCCGGAGGAATTTCTTCCTGCCGCCGGGCCTGGGCTGTCCCTCCGCCCCACGGCCCCCGCTCCCACTCTTCCCCGCGGGTCCGGGCGGCGGGTCGCTGCGGGTGCCCGCCACGGCCCCGCCGCGCCGCGACACGGGACCCCACGGCCGGGGCTCCCNGGGGCCGGGCCGGTCCGCACCGGGGCAGCTCCGCCGCCAATGAGGCTCGGAGGGGCGGCGGCGGGGGGATCGGCACGGCATGGCACTGGATGGCACAGCTCTGCTCGGCGCAGCATGGCACAGCTCGGCTCAGCACAATCTTAGCTCGGCACGGCACAGCTCATGGCACAGCTTCGTGTGGCTCAGCTCATGGCATGGCTCAGCACACGATGTCACAGCACTGTGCTACTCAGCTCACCTCGGCTTGGCACAGCATGCTTTGGCCCTGGGTCACTGAGCTTTGGCTCTGAGCTGCTTGGCTCAGCTTGGCATGGACCAGACAGTGTGGTTTGACTAAGTCCAGCTCAGCCCAGCATAGCATGACATGGAGGACGGGCACAGCTCAGCATGGGATGGCAAGGGGGCCAGCATGGCTTGGTTCAGCATGGTTCAGTACAGCTCAGCTGGTTGCCATGTTCTGTTTTGGCTCAGCTCAGCATGGCATGGCCAGAGGCCTGACTTGTTTTGGCTCCACTTGGCCTGGCCCAGTTTCACTCAGTGCTATTCAGCTTGGGTTGACAAGGACAAGCAGGGCTGGCGTGGTTGGGCACTGCACCACATGGCCTGGCCTGGCTTACCTTGGCCTGCCACGGTTCAGCAAAGCACAACCCAGTTTGGCCCAGCACAATATGGTGCCACCAGGAACCAGCACCATTAGGCCCAGCTCAGCCTGGCATGGCACGGCACAGCTTGGCACAGCTCAGCCCAGCATGGTGGTGTGGTGTGGCCACTCTACTGCAGGTGCAAGGGGCACCTGCTTGGGTGGCAGTGGGGTGATACAGCACCCGCCGCAGCTCCGGGGCTCCCCGGGGCACCCCACCCCAGCAACCACGCCGGCACCCTGAGCCCTGCTGCCTGCAGGCGAGCACATGCTGCTGGCTCCTGCCTGGCCTGCCTGCTGTGGCCCCCACTCCGGGCAGCCGGGCACCCTGGGTGTGCATGGAGCATGGCCGGGCTCCGCCTCCATGTTCTCCACCCCGGCCCAGGAGGGGCTGCCGTGACCCTTCAGGGAAACTGAGGCAGAGGAAGGAGGTGGTGGATGGCAGCTGGGGGTGGTGGGAGCGGATCGACGCTGGTTCCCGGAGAAGCTCAGAAGTCCTGCTCCTCCCCTTCCCGCCCGGGGCCCTGGCTCTTACTCATCTCCTTCCCAGACAGCCCAGCTGGCCCGGAACGCTCAGTGCTGCCAGCACCGCCCGCGGCACGGCTGCCTGCGGCCTGGGCAGGCACAGCCCCCCTGCTGGAAGGGCCCCTGGAGTTTTTCTTGGCAGCCCCCGACCACCAGCCCCTGCCTCGAGCCCTGCGCAACCCAGCTGCCGGTAGCCCAGGACATGTGCCCTGTCCTTGTGCCAGGGAGTCCCAGGACACAAGGACAGGGGACAGGATGGTACCTGGGCTGTTTGTGGCACAGCGATGCATGGTCCCCCTCGAATGGCCTTGACATGTCCACCCCTGGCCCAAATTTCCTGCTCTGCCCCATGGCCTTGCTGCCCCCCTTGCTGTGCCCCCCACTTTTGGCCAGGTCCTGCCGTGCCCAGACTTTTCCCAGCCTCCACCAGGTTCAGCTGCTCCTGTGCCCTTCCCCAAATGAGTAACCAGGGCTGCCCAGCCAGGCGTGAGGACTCTGCTCCCTGGCTCATCACGTGGCCCCACACCCCATTAAGCACCACATCTGCCCCCCTCCACTCCAGCACCCTCTACATGGCCCTCCCAGCCCTTACCACTGTGCCCTACCACCACCCTGAAAGGGTGGACAGCACCCAGGGCAAGTCAGGCACCAACACATCCCCTAGCTCCCTCCATGTCCCTATGCCTGCACCAGTGGTTCCCAACCAGAGTGTCCACCCCCTGGCCCTGTACATCCTGGCAGGAGAGCAGCAGTGTCCCATGGGGCTGGGCACCATGCCAGGCGCTCTGCTGGAGGCATGGACTGTGGCTGTGACCCACTCTGTAGTGCACCCGTGGAACCTGCCTAAGGCAAGCACCACAGAGCCACAGAGTGGCACCAGGGCTGGGGGGCAATGTCCCCTGTAAGGGCGATGCCTCAAATGACCCATGCCAGTGAGAGACTGGGCATCACCCTCACAACTCCTCAGCCTTGGGCAGGTGCTAGCAGAAGGACCTCACAGCTGGAAGGCTGGGAGCACAGTGATGCAGAAAAGGGTGCAAACGTGGTGATGCATGATGCCCGGTGCTGCCCGCAGCGTGGATACTACAGCTGACCTGGTCACGCTCAGCACTGCTGGGCTCTGCGTCGCTCTGCCCACACATATGCCTCAGTGCCACGGTCCCTGGGCTTGATGCCCGTCTCTCATCTGGGGAAAGTGAGGCAGTGGGCGGCCCAGCTGTGACACAGCCCACTCTGGGAGCAGACCCCCATGCTCTGTGCCTGCTCTGGGTAGCGTGTACCAGCTTGCAGCAATGGGCACGAAGGGGCCGAGCCCGTTGCCAGAGATAGGCGCGGGGTGGGGAGTGAGCTGGGGGGGGCTGTCACCGCAGCAGAGCATCGTCGGGCTCCAGGCCCCTCCCCTGGGACCCGGGAGCTCCTGGCCCTTTAAACCCTGATTGGGGCCGTGCCTTTAAAATGAGCCCCGGGGCCGGAACCGCTTACTCTGCAGGAGGAGGCTGGTCAGGAACAGGTGGGCTGAGCGAGCTGGTCCTTCCGCCCCCCCCCCTCACCCCCATCCACTCCCTCACCCCGGTGCTTTTTCAGCCGTTGCAGCTAGGCTCCTGGCTGGCTGGCTTTGCCCCTGGTCTGGGTTTTAGCCTGGAATTTGTACCCCTTTTGGCATACAGAGTTCCCTCACCTTTCTGTCCCTCTGTGAAGCTGAAGCAGCTGCAGCACCCTGGGGTCCCCTTTTGCTGGTGCCTGTGACCAGCTCTGCCTCTCCAGAGGGAAGAAGCATGACTGCAGGCTCCCCCTAATTCTACTGCCAGACAGTTCCACTTTGCCCTGCTCACCCACCCTCCCCATGTCTATCATGGCCTTGCTCCATCCCTTCACCAGCCTCCTCCTCCTCCTCGCTGTGCCCCTTGCCCGGGCTGCAGACCAGTCCCCGATGCTCCCTGGCTCCTCGCCTGCTGTCCCCCCTCTGCCTCTCCTGCAGGCCCTGCAAGTGCGGGCACCAGGCAGCCAGGGCTGGCAAGCAGGGCCAGAAAGCAGGCAGCCCCTGCACTACATGCTGAACCTGTACCGGCGAGCTGCTGACCATGAAGGGCGGCCTCGTTATGGCCGCAGCCTGGGCACCAACACTGTCCGCCTGGTCCAGGCCAGTTCCCATGGAGGCCCACCCTGGGCAGGTAAGGAGCAGGTGGGCAGCAAGGGCAGTACGGGGGCTTAGCAGAGCTGGTGGGTGGGGCTGGAGCCCTAGGGGCTCACTGCCCACCTCCTTCCTGCTCTTTACAGTGTCTCAGCCAGAGTTGGCACATCCTGTGCCCTGTGGGGCTGCCCTTGGCTGTAGGGTTCCCCTTGGCAGGGAGTCCAAGTTCTCTCTGTCCCAGGGCTGAGATCGGCAAGAGCATCACTGACCCTGTGTGCCCTCCTCCCCATTCTGCCTGACGCTGTGCCAGGCCAGTGGTGTTGCTACAGAGGATGGGAATTGTCCCAGCCACTCTTTGCCCTTCATGCCACTGGCGAGCCACAACATGCAGTTGCTGTTTGCTTCTGCCTCATGCTGGGGCACCTGGCTGTCATGGGCTTTGAGGGTGGTGATGCCACAGGCTCCGCTGTGCTGTGTGGGGCTGTGGCAGCACCCTGGGAGAAGTCTGTGCTGGCGTGGTGCCTGCTGTGCCTTACTGGGAGGTCATTGATGGCTGCTTCCCCACAGGTCGCTGGTACATGCAGCCCCTCACCTACCGCCTGGAGGGCAAGTCCGAGGCTGAGCTCCTCCTCCGAGCCACCGTGGTCTACCTGCCTAGCCTGCCGCTGGCCCGTGGTCGCCTCCTCTGCGCTCTAGAGCTAGCAGCTACCAGTGAGGCACCTGGGGTGCTGCTCAGCCCCGCTGCCCGCCCTCGCCATGGCTGGGCCGAAGCAGATGTCACCCCTTACCTGGTGCTGGGGAACAGCAGCGCAGGGAGCCTGGCACTGCGGCATATCTGTGTGCGTGCTGGCCGGGCAGGGGGCCATGATACCCCTGTGGCCCCCAGCCACCCCTTCCTCCTGCTCTATCTCAACGACACCCAGGCTGGGCTGGCACCTCCGGTGACAGAGCCCCACCGGCACCGACGTGACACAGGGACACTGGTCCACGACCTGCCTGGCTACCTGCGGGAGCAGGGAGGGGAAAAGAGCGACTGCTCCCTGCGTTCCTTCCCTGTCAGCTTTGCCCAGCTGGGCTGGGACCACTGGATCATTGCTCCCCACCGCTACAACCCGCGCTACTGCAAGGGCGCCTGTCCTCGCCTGCTCCGCTACGACTACCACGCGCCCAACCATGCCGTAGTGCAAAGCTTTGTCCATCAGCTGGTGGATGCCAATGTGCCCCGGCCCTCCTGTGTCCCCTACCGCTACAGCCCCATCAGCGTCCTCATGATTGAGCGTGACGGCGGCATCCTCTACAAGGAGTATGAGAACATGATCGCAGAGTCCTGCACCTGCCGGTAATGCCCGCTGCCCCGTACATTGCCCCCTGGTACTGCCTGTCCCTGCTGGATCTGGACTTTAGGGTTTGCCTTGCTCTGCTTGGGGCAGGTTTTTCTCCCCTCCCTGCGTGATGCTGCTCTGCGGGAAGGTTTTACAATGGCAGTTTTATGTAAATTGTAGGTTTTTAAAGGCAGGAGCCTGTGCTGTGGTGGTTGCCCTGAGGTATCTGTCCTTCCTGCAGCCCCACGGCTGCTGCCTATTTTTGGGGGGCAGGGGGGCTTGGCCCAATGTTCTCAGAGAAGAGCTGGGTCCCTGAACTGGAGCACAAAGCTCTTAGGGTGTGGCTGGGGGTCTCCTGGTGGAGCCTGGGCAGGGAGGGTGAGCGGTCCAGGTGTCTCTGTGCTTGGCACCAAGCTGACACCATCAGTATCCGGTGCAACCCTGCCTATGGGATTCCTTCCCAGCTTGCATGCACCCCATCCTGTCTAGTCCCAGCTGCAGTGACATCTCACTGGGCTGGGAATTGGGCTGGGAATTGAGGGGAAAGCCCCTCTCCTTCCCTGCAGTTCTGCTCTGGGGGATGCTGTGAAAACTGGAGGGACCTGAGCTGCCAGCCCTGCTCGCAGTGCTGGGGGTGAGGCAGCTGCCTGTACTCTGCTCTTCCTGCTGCCTCCTCTGCCACCCCTGTCCTTCACCTCCTTGGCTTGCCCTCTAGCAGGGCTTGAGGGTCACCCCATCCCAGGGGTCAGACTTGCGTCGTGGTGTCTCTGCCTTCTCACACCCTTGTTGTCCCATAGGGCTTGGGCTCTGCTGGGCTCCCAGCCTATCCCTGCTCCTGGAGGGGTTGGTCCCACTCCCAGCACCCCTGCTGCCCAGCTTTCCTCTATTTATTGCTGACTGTGTAAATAAATACATTGATGGATTTTGCTAAAGACAATTTTGGTTTGTTCTTGCTCTGCCTCTGGGATGCAGTGGATGCCCCCAGGACAGGCTGGCATAGACTGTGTTGCTGTTCAGCTACTCTTGTGCTTGCATGGGAGGGTGTGGGTGCTGCTCCCTGCTCTGTGCAGGGGGTAAATCCCAGCTGGTTCTAGCAGGAGCTGGGATAAGAGGCTTTTCTGGAGCACAGACCTGCCTTGGGGCAGGAGGGTCCAGATGTGGCTACAGGCAGCTGCCTCAGTTTGGCTGGGGACAAGAGATCCCCCACATGGGAGCTGAGTCTCCCCGGGCTGTCAGCCACTGTGGCCAAGGCCTTTGGCTGCCAAGGTTTTTTGGGAAGGTGTCTGCAGGCAAACCTGTCTGTTCCTGAGTGCGATATCCTGTGTTTGCAAAGCTGGGGCAAAGATCCCCTTCTTGGAGCAGCGAGGCATGGGTAGCATCTGTAATTATTGTCGTCAGCGCTTGGTGGCACTGCCACCTACCAGATGAGTACTGTCTCTGTATCCTCAGCTCATGGCTCTTTCCAGGGTCTCAGCTCTCGTTTGGCCTCCAGCCCTGTCTGTTATTGCTTGTCCAAGCTCCATGGTGATGTTTCAGCACTTCTTCCCTCCTGCAGGTGTGTGCTGTGGGGCAGGGTGCTGCCAGCCCCCATCCTTCCCCTACCCACCAGCCCTAAGGCTTCTCCCCCATCCTGACAGAGTGAGGAGCCACAGAACCTCAGGCTTTCCTCCGTCCCCTTGTCCCCAGTTGGCCGCATACTGGCCATCTCCAGCCCAGGAGGCTGTGGCAAGGGGAACGTCTTCTGCTTTTTTGGAAGCTTGTGGATCTGACTCCAGGGGGAAGATTTTCCATTGTCAATCATTAAGCATGCAGTGTTGACTCATCCAGGCAAGTGATGATGAAAGGCATAAGAGCCTGGCACGCTCCCAGCCCTGGGCACCACTGGATGCCAGTGCTCAGTGCTGCCCCTGGCAGACACCCGCACCCCAGCCTGCTGCAGGCACCCCTTGGAGCTGCTGGGCACTGGGAGATGGATGGGTATTGGGGTTTGTCTGTCCTAGCTCTATGTCCTTGTACACAGCTGGGCTCTTGTGCCTGTTGGGCTGGACCCCTTCCCAGGGTACCCCCCAGGCACTGAGGGGCTGCCCGAGCAGCGTGATCTCCGCAGTAGTAGCAGGACAGGCCTTGCCAGAGGGATGGAGCAGCAGCAGTTCAGGGAAAGAGACGCTGTCCCCAGCTGACCCTGGCACCATGCCTGTGTCAGCGCTGGGGCTGCCAGCACAGAGCCAGTGGAGGGTGCAGGGTCCCCAGCCTGGTGCACCTTGGAGGGTGGCTCATCTTGTGGGTCCCAGAGCCGTGCAAACCCCTCGGACACAGCCTGGCACCTCATCGGTATCAGCCCTGTGGGGAGCACCAGGAGCCCTGGCTTTGGGGATATGACCCATCCCTGCTCTCTGGCAGGAGTTTTGCCTGTGGGGCTGTTGTCTGCACTGGGGACTGCACTGACCCCCCTGCTCTCCCCCAGGCCAGCCAGCGCATCCCTGCCCTCCTGCCTCACTCCCAGACCCTTCTCCTGTCTCCCCAGACCCACACTGGGGCTTTGTTCTGTCTCCACCAGGTCCACATTCACTCCCCCTCCTGTTGCCCATCCCAAGTGGGCACTGCCACCTTGCACTCCTCATCCTCCAGGGTGACAGTGGGAAGGGAGGAGGTGACCTGCCCCACATGCCCTCACAACGCTGGGACAAATCTGGGCCAGGCACAGCACAGGGGCAGTAGGTAAGGCTCTCACCCAGCTGTGGAGCATGGCTGCCCCCCGGGTACCCCGCTGTGGGCTGCAGCTGGAGGCAGACAGTGATGTCCAGGCCCTGGGTGCCCCGTGGATGCCCCACAGAAGTGTTGGCAGCCCCCAGTCTGGGGGGGGGAGTGGTTTAAGGGGCTGTCCTGCCGCCCGGGGCCACTCAAATATTTGTGCAGGGCTGTGACCCGGGAGGAGCAGTGCCCTGCGGAGGCACCTGACAGCCAGAGTCGTGGCACCATGGCAGCCTCAGCCCCTGTGGCGCCGGGCACTGGCCGAGGTAGCAGGGCCAGCAGGGCCCTCCCTGCTCCCCCGGGCACGGCCACCAGCCTGGCACTGCTCCTCTCCCTCCTCTTGCTTCTCTCCAGCTCCCTCCAGGTGGGTCTGGGCATGGGGCGGGGTGGGGGGAGGGCGCCGGGGACCGGGGGACTCGGCACCCCCTTTCTCACCCCATCTGCCTCTCCGGGTGCTGCAGGAGCCCCAGGAGGCAGGGGGGCATGCAGGCCCTCGGCTGCCCCGCATGCCACCTTTCTGGAGGATGGTGGGGAGCAGACCCCTGGGTGCCCACTGCCGACACAGTCTTGAGTGCGTCACCAGGGCCTGCAGGTGAGCGGGGACCCCTGCTCGTTCCCCACATCCATCCCCCCCTGCTCAGCCAAGCCTGCGTCCCTGGGACCCTGCATGTATTTCCACAACATCTCCAGTCCTGGGATTCCCCATGTACCCTGATGTCCCCAGCTGTGGGGTCTCACAAGTACCCCAACCCCACCATCCTCCCTATCTTTGAGAGTTCTCCACACTGGGACACCCCACCCCTACACAACTCCCTACCTACTTCAGCCCAGGGACCTCCCATGCACCCCAGTTCCCATGTCCCCCAGTCCCGGTGCCCCCAGCCTAGGCAGCCCCTGTGGCCAAGCCACAGCAGAGTCCAGCTTTGCCCCCCCACTGCGTGTGCCCCTAGCTCAGGGATGCCTCTCCTCCAGGCCCCTGGCACAGCGCTCACAGCTGCTCTGCCCCACAGGGCCGGGCGCTGTGCCCCACCACAGTACGAGTGCTGATGGGCACCAGCAATGCCAGGAAAGCTCACCCTGCGCTGGGACCACCAGAGACCAGAGTGCCCTGCATGCCCACTGCTGGGGTGGGATCGTCGGGACAGGGCTGGGCTGGGCAAGGATTGTGCCCCTGAGTCCCCCAGAGCAGTGCTGCGGTTCAGCCGCTCCTGGTCCTTCCTGCAGGCAATAAACCCACTGCCCCTTGCCCACGTCTGGCCGCTTGCTGTCCCTGCCCGCGCCGAGACAGGCCTCGTGGGTGCCAGGGTGGCACAGGATGGCATGCGGCACCCATCAGGCTCCCGTCTCTCGCCTGATGGGTGCCGAGTCTGCCACAGCACCCACTGGTCCCTGGAATGAGGGTTGCTGGTGTCCCTGGGAGCTGCCAGTGGTTTTGTGTGTTTGTGTGCATGCAGTGTCTGCCTGCACCCACACGTGTCAGTGCGTGTACATGCCCGAGCCTATGTGTGTGCATAGGATTATGTATGTGCATGGAAAATGTATGTGAGTGTGTCTGTGCATGTCTAGACGTGCATGTGTGCCTATGTGCGTATGTACATGTGTGTGCACATGTGGATGTACATATGTGTGCATGTACATATGTGTGGATGTACATATATGAGCATGTGCTCCTGTCTCTGCACACGTGTGTGCGCGTGCCTGTACGTGCTGTGTGCACGCGGGTGGGTGCACAGGTGTGCGCGTGGGTGCACGTGCACACATGGGCCTGCCCGTGCACGCGTGACTGTGCAGGTAGGTGTCCACGCCTATGTGCATGTCCACGTCCCCGTTCACATGCACGTCTGTGTGTCTGTCCATACAGCCCCATACACCAGTGTGCGTGTCCATGTCTTCACCTGCGGGTGCACACCAGCACACGGGGCTGTCCCCGGGCGCGCACCAGNCGGGGACGCTGCCGGGACCTAGGGCGGGGCGGGGAGGCTGCCAGAACCCAGGGCGGGGCAGTCCCGTCCCCACCCCTCGGTGCTTTGTGCCACCGCGTCCCCCCGGTGCCACCGCGTCTGCCCGGTGCCGCCGCCGCGATGCGCAGCCGGAGCAACTCGGGCGTGCGGCTGGACAGCTACGGACGGCTGGTGCAGCAGACCATCCTCCGGCACCAGGTGCGGGGCCTTTCCGGGGCGGGCCGCGGGGCTGCGGAACTGGCCTCGCCGGTGCCCCCGGGGCCCAGGGAGCCGCCGTCTAACCCTGCGGGCCGGGTCAGACGAAGTTAACGGGGAAGGGGGGCCGCGGCCCCTCGGTGTGTCACCTCCGCAGGACGCGGTGTCGGGTCTGCTCCCCGCTAGCGCCGACCACCGGGATGCCTGGGTACGGGACAACGTCTACAGCATCCTGGCCGTCTGGGGGCTGGGACTGGCCTACCGCAAGAACGCCGACCGCGACGAGGACAAGGCCAAGGCCTACGAGCTGGAGCAGGTAGGAGAGAGCCGGCAGGAGAGCCCGCGGCGGCCGTGCCAGCCTGGCCGGTGGTACCCGGCCGGTACCCGGCACCACCCGGCTCTGGGGCTGAAAGGCTGGGGGAGGCTGTGCAGTGTGATGGGGACAGGGCTGTCCCCAGGCACGGGGGCCGCAGGAAGGGATGTCAGAGCCCTCTCCTCCCAGAGCATGATGGAGCCCAGCAGAGGGTCCAAGCCCCTGGATTTGGGGTGATCTGGGGACGCAGCCCAGGGCTGGGGAGCTGCATCCTACAGCCGAGCCCTGCTCAGCAGCTCAGCCTTGCTGGCGGGCCAAGAGGTTTTGCTTCCCTCTGCTATTGCCTTGGGAACAGGAGCCACAGAAATGTGAGCAAGGGCTCTGATTACAGACACTGGAGCCTTGCAAAGGTCAGCGGCCAGCTGGTCCTGAGTCAGGGCTTCTCCTGGCTGCATGGGGATTAATATGGTTGTTTTCCTTGTTCCCTCAGAGTGTGGTGAAGCTGATGCGGGGGCTGCTCCAGTGCATGATGAGACAGGTAGGGGCTGGGGAGTTCCTCTGAGAGTTGAGTGGTCTCCTCAAACCCCATCTCTGCCACAAAGGCTGTTGGTCCCAGCTGTGCCATCTCTCCCCTGCCTTCCCTGACAAGCGAAGGGAAGGCCCCATTCCAGCAGGTCTTGAAATAAACTCTAACTTGGCACCTGTCCCTGGAGTGGTGGAACTCCCAGTACTGTGGGCTGGTGGCCAGTGGAGCCTTTGCCAGCTGCTCCCTGTCTTGTGGCCTGGCTGGTGCTGGGACTCTGCAGCTCTTCTCTCTGAGGGCATTTGGGGTGACCCTTTTCTCTCCTCACAGTGCAGCTGTGGCCATGGGCCCTCCACGGTTGCAGCCCTGCGCTAGGGTGGCACGTGAGCCTGTGCTCACTGCCTTGGTGCGTGGAGGGGCTCAGTCCAGGGGCTGCAGGATTTCTACCCTGACAGACATGGCTCCACATTCTGGGCTGATGGCGCTGGGCAGTCCTTGGCTCTGGGGCTGCCAAACCTCTCTGGAGCCAGAGTTTGATGAAACCCTGCATCTCCTTGCTCTTCTCAAGGTGGACAAGGTGGAGGCGTTCAAGTACAGCCAGAGCACTAGGGACTGCCTACATGCCAAGTACAACACCCGCACCTGTGCCACTGTGGTGGGGGACAACGAGTGGGGTCACCTACAGTTGGATGCCACCTCTCTCTACCTGCTTATGCTGGCGCAAATGACAGCCTCAGGTGATGCTGTTGGGGGATGCCATTGCAGCTTTGAGCATGTTAATCTCCAGGGCTTTCCACTTCTCAGTTTGGGTGCAGTTTCCTGGGTGCCAAGCTGCTGTGATGGCTTCCCCAACCTCAGTGTTTTCTTATGCTCATAGCACCCATGGTGGATTTGGGCCCCTTGATGTCCATCTCTCTAAGACCTCATGTTTGGCTGAAGCCTCAGAGCTGCTGTAGGGGGTGGAGGTGGGGATGAGAGCCAGCCAGGATATGGCTCCCATGGGGCAGGCATGCGGTGAGGAGGAGGTGTTCAGCCTGGGTTACCACAGCCCCTTCTCAGGGATGCCTGTGGGCTTGGAGCAACTATGTGAATTCCTCCTTTTTCAGGCCTCCACATAATTCACAGCCTGGATGAAGTCAACTTTATCCAGAACCTTGTGTTCTACATTGAAGCAGCCTACAAAACTGCGGTGAGTGGCCCATGCTGGGGAAGGGGAGTGTGCCCCGGGAGTGCTGGTGGTGGGCTGGTGTCTAGGGGCAGCTGCAAGTCCCTCCTGAGCCCTGGTGGGCAGAGTCCCATGGTGCCTTCTGGGAGCACCACAGATGGGTGGAACTCGAAGGTCTTCTGGGTGTACCATGAAACATTGCCAACTCCAATGTGCCACTGCCTCTGTGCAGGACTTCGGGATATGGGAGCGTGGGGACAAGACGAACCAGGGCATCACTGAGTTGAACGCCAGCTCTGTCGGCATGGCCAAGGTGAGCTGGGGAGAGGTGCTGAGTAGGTGCCAGGGAGCACCAGTGGCCCCATGCTGCTTTTTTACAGGTTGGACTGGACTTGTTGAACAGTAATCTTCCTCTCCAGGGACACCTTTCTCCTTGTGTACTGGGATAAAACTGTGCCCCTCTTGCCTGAGTTTTGCCTGAACTGGGAATGAGAAATTAATTGGGATGCGTGGGAGAAATGTCCAAGGCTCTGTTGATGTCTGACTACCTGTGGCTTTGGAGACGTCACATTCTGACCAGGGCTGCTCTGCAGCCACAGCAGGGTTTGAACTTGTTTAAATTGGGGCACTGCATTACACAGAGGGGCTGGCATGGGGTGAGAGCTCTCACAGATGAACAGTGTGGTGGAGGACTTGCTGATTTGGGTCTCACCCTGTTTGTAGGCTGCCCTGGAGGCTCTAGATGAGCTGGATCTCTTCGGAGCAAAGGGAGGCCCGCAGTCAGTGATACGGGTGCTGTCAGATGAGGTCCAGCACTGCCAGGTGAGACCTGCATGGGCTTTACACCATTGCAGGATGAACTGTGATCTGCTGGGGTTGCAGTGTGAATGATGCCCAGCCTGGGAACCTAACCACCCCTCCTTCCTCTTCACCTAGTCCATCCTCCACTCGATGCTGCCCAGGGCCTCCACATCCAAGGAGGTGGATGCCAGTGTGCTCTCTGTCATCTCCTACCCGGCGTTCGCTGTGGAGGACAGTGAGCTGGTGGAAATCACCAAGCAGGAGATCATCACAAAGCTGCAGGTGAGCAGCTCTGCCCTTGTCTCACCCTTCCCAGGAAACAGCAGCTGTCCACACTGTTGTAGTCTTTTTCTCCCCCAAAACCTGCTTAGGGAGGGGGTGCTAGGACATGTGCTCTCCCAGTCTCTGTGACCTGTGGCAGGGGTGTGCAAAGAAACAGTCCTACGTGCTGTGGCCCTAGGCTGTGACTGGTGCCTGAGCACTAGGTGAGCAAGTTAAGGGGGTATTTTGCTTCTGTCTTGAAGGTACAAGGTATCTTGTGCTGTGCCTCCTGCTCAGCATCTCTTTCCATCCTTTCCAGGGGCGCTATGGCTGCTGCCGCTTCCTCCGGGATGGATACAGGACCCCCAAAGAGGTCAGTGTCCCCAGCCTTGCCACCTGCCAGAACTTGAGTGCCAAGCAGCAGCTGCCCTGAATTGCATTTGCAGCCCCCCTGGGTGCAGCACAAAGGCTGTGGTGGGAAGCACTGGGAAGATGAGAGCCCTGAGTAGTCCCAGGCAGTGCCATGGGTCTGAGCAAGGCTTCCCAAAATGCTAGAGCCCATTGCAGGGGTGGTACATCACCCATAGCAGATGGGCAGAGGTTGCCTCTGCCTGCATCTGGGACCTGGTGGTGTTCTGGTTCTCTTAGGCTGGGGAAAGATGGTACCACTGTCCCGTGTGGGAGCCCTGCTGAGGTGAGCTCTTTTCCCAGCTCTCCTAAGGCTACACAAGCCCTGAGCAAGGGCCAGAGGCCTGTGGAGGTGAACATGCAGCACTCTTTTCTGATGACCTTGGCTCTGCGGCAGCACTGGAGGTCACAAAGCTGCTTCTGCCTCTCCTGGGACAGCAGGCAGCTTGTGCACTGCCAGACTTGGCTTTCAGCAGAGTGAGCAGAGGCTTTCTTCTGCTGCTTTGGGGATGGAAAACAGGAAAATTATACAAGCAATAGTTGCATTTGGTAACTACAGAACTAGGAAAAAGTGCTTGGAGGCTCTTAAATCATCACCAGCTATTGGGCCCATCACCTGGTGGGGCTGCTTTGGGCATGAGCGCCTCTAAATGCTGATTCTCTGCTGCACCTCTTCAGACCTGACCGTAATATGCAGCGTGTGTGACTGCATCTCTCCAGAGCCAGAGAACAGCACCAGCATCTCCAGTCCGATTTTCCCAGTGCTCATGAGCTTTGCCAGTGTGCAAAGCCATGGGTTACTGTGAGGAGCTGCGAGGCACAGGAAGGGCTATTCTGCCTGCAGAGTCGCTGCAGCTGGTTGGAGTCAAAAGGGAGCTTGGAACCTTGTGGCTGTTGTGCAGGCACTGTAGAGAATACCTACTCCCTCTGTCCCTGCTGTCCTTATGCTGACCCGCTTCCCTCGGGTCAGGCTTGCAGCCACACCAAATGGCAGGAGGGACCCTGCTCTGGCCCCATGAGACCAGCCTAAGCCCTCATACCCAGCTGGGCCAGCCTGGTGATGCTGGAGA
Organism: Brachypteracias leptosomus; assembly: GCA_013401335.1. Classification (NCBI taxonomy): domain Eukaryota; kingdom Metazoa; phylum Chordata; class Aves; order Coraciiformes; family Brachypteraciidae; genus Brachypteracias; species Brachypteracias leptosomus. The sequence goes on along the minus strand of VYZX01013962.1, from coordinate 43,404 downwards.
AGGCAAGTGCTGAGGCGCAGAGCAGGCAAGGCAAAGGGGACACAGGTGTCTCCAGTGCAGCGAGGGGGATGTTGTGCTGTTGTACAGGGCTCTGGGGTGCTGTTCTGGTGACTGGGTAGGCTCCCTTTGCCCAGGAAGGGTGAGTCCCTTTGCCATTAGTGCTGGAGGCTTGTGAGGGGATGTCTGACGGAAAGGACATTGCCTGGAGATAAAACTGCTTTTCGACTCTTGTCTCGGCTATCATCTGCAGAGGACTGGGAGGACATTTGAGGCTGGGATCTTGGGGGCGAGTAGGAGCCCAGTCAGTTTGAGGGGATCCTGCCACCCACCACCTGCCTTGCTTTCATGCCCTCCCTGCAGGACCCCAACCGCCTTTACTATGAACCTGCTGAGCTGAAGCTGTTTGAGAACATCGAGTGCGAGTGGCCTCTCTTCTGGGCATACTTGATCATTGATGGGATTTTCAGTGGAAACATGGAGCAGGTAAGGGAGGCAGGACCTGCTGGCCTGGTGGAAAGAAGTCTGTGGCAAAGGAGGCCTGCGGGGAAGGATGCAGGGAGCCATGACCAGGGACAGATCCCCTCTCCTCTTTCCTCAGGTGCAGGAGTACCGGGAAGCCCTTGAAGGGATTCTCATCAAGGGGAAGAATGGGTTGCACTTGATGCCAGAGCTGTACAGTGTCCCACCAGATAAGGTGAGCAGTCCTGAGCTATGGTGGGAGTGGGAATGTCTCATTACCACATAATTAGGTTTGAACTGCTTATTAACATGAATTGTTAGCAAAGCAGCACATGTTGTACACAGAAACCACATGTACAAAAAGTGTTGGATAAAAAACCCAAAGCCGCCTTGGATAAATAGACTGCTTTTTCCCCCAAAGCATTTCTTGCCCACATACACAAGGGTGTTTTGGTGACAGTCTGCTAGCCTGGAGTCCTCTGAGAGCTCAGGACATGCAGACCTGGGCTGAGGAGGTTGTGTTGGGCTCCTGTTCAGTGATGAGGGTGTTTGTGTGGGCCTGGGCTGAGAGCCACAGCCTCCTGGTGCCCAGATGGTACAGAAGAGATGCTTTCCTTGTCAGCATCTGAGAGCATTACCTGCTGCTCGTGGGGCCTGTCAGTTATTCTGTGGGATGACCTGTGTTGGGAACCCAAACACAGTCTGAGCAGCTGATCCGTTGTCTGATGCGGGTGCCTAGGGCAACCTCGAGTAGAAGGGAGGAATGTAGCCTGGACGTTTTGGATCCTCTCTGGCAATTGCTTTCTTAGGCTCTTGTTGTAAGACTTAAACTGCTGGATTTCAAAATACAATGATGATGCTTCCTTCAGCATCCTGTATTTGTGGATCCTTTCCTGACCTCCTGGCTTGTCTTCCAGGTGGATGAGGAGTACAGGAACCCCCACACTGTGGACAGGATACCCATGGGCAAGCTGCCACTCATGTGGGGGCAGTCCCTCTATATCCTGGGCTGCCTGATGGCTGAGGTATGGTCACCCCTAGTGCTGGGGAGGGTTGTGGGGCCAGGCTCTGAGGTCTGAAAGGACAAATGCCACCACCCTGAGCCACCTACCATAGGGAAGTTGACACCTCTGTCTCCCAGGACTTCTTAAAGATGGGTTGTCTGTAGACATCACATGTTCTACCCTACCCGTGAAATGTTCATCTTTTCGTACCTCTCTTTCCTCAGGGGTTTCTAGCTCCTGGTGAAATAGATCCACTCAACCGCCGGTTTGCCACTGTCCCCAAGCCCGATGTAGTGGTCCAAGGTGAGAGAAAGGGACCAGGGACAGGCACAAGGGACTCTGCCCATGTGGAATTCAAGGGGGGTGGTTCTGAGGTAGCTCTACTTGGCACATGACTGACGATGCAGATAGATCTCAGCCCTGGCAAGGTGGATATGAGACGGGGTGCAAGTCCTTCCACTCCACCCTATGTTGCCTCAGGGAAATACCTCCTGCTACAGCCTCCTCTGCAGAAGGGTTGAAAGCTGTTCTGCTGTTGAGTGGGGAAGGTGTGGGCATAGAGTGTTAGGAAGAGCAGTGCAGACCTGTGTGGTAGGAACTGATTCCCAAAGGGACTCCACACAGCTGCCTGTACATGACATGGCACCTTGTATGTCCCCAAAGGCCAGTGGCAGTGCTGTTACACCCTTGTGCCCCTGTCCTCCTCCCTCTGCAGTGTGCATCCTGGCAGAGACGGAGGGGATCAAGGCTGTGCTGAGGAAGGAGGATATCGACGTGGAAACCGTGGCAGATGTCTACCCTATCAGAGTACAGCCAGCTCGCATCCTCAGTCACATCTACGCCCGGCTGGGTGAGCTGAGCCCCCTGGTCCTGCAGCAAAGGGGGTGCAGAAGGGTCTGTCCCATCCCCTGGCACTCCTGCTCCTAGGTGCTGATACTCTTCCCTGTTGCTCTCTGTCTGGCCGATGAGGGCTCTGCCACCCATTTCTGGGCCTGGTAAAGCTACCCCTGCCCGAGAGGACCTGGTGTGGCAGGCAGTGCTGTTCAGGATGGTTCTGAAAGGGATAAAGCTTTGGCATTGCAGCTGCACAGTCACCCCAGAGACAGGCAGGGGCTCTGATCTATATACAACCAACCTGGTGTGGGCAGGAGCCTGCTTTTGTTCCTGTACCCGGGTCTCAATGGGGGAGACAAGCCAGATACCAGAGAGGGGTCCTCTAGCAGTGTCTGGCTGAGCCTGTAGCTCAAACAGGACGGGTGTTGTTGGAGGGTTGGCAGGGCTGAGTGTGAGGGGAGAGCATGCTCAGAGCTCTGCATTCTTGCTCCCTCACGCTGCAGCCCCTCGAACATGGAGCTTTTTGTGCAGGAGCTGGACACCCAGCTGGGGCTAAAGGGGAAACCTGATCCACCGTAGGCTGCATGCACTGGCTAATTTAAGCCACCAAAAGGCCAAGTGTGACATGGGCAAAGGGGCCAGGGGAGCAGCCTGGCAGCTGCCAGTGCTGACATGACCAAAGGCTGCTGCTGCACCCTCCTGGGCTCTGGGGCTATTCCAGGAGCAATGGGAATGCTGAAGGAGCTGTCAGCTTTAGGGGGCCAGCCCTGCCCCAGCTTCTGACATCCTGAAAGACCTGGAGGTGTGGCATGTTGTAGAGATCAGGACAGGCCGTATGTCCATGCTTCAGCAAGAGTCCCTGGATGTCTCTAGCCTCCTGGGCAGGGATGGGGGACAGATTATCACTGTCCCTTACAGCTGTGCCAGCTCAAAACAGGGTCCACAAACCATACTTTTCCTGCTGGCTGGCAGCACAGAGGCCTGTCTCTGTTTGCTACTGCATCCCCTTTTGTGGGGAGGGTTGCACTAAGAACTTCTTCCTTCTCCTGCCCCGCTAGGTCGCAACAAGCAGATGTGTCTGACGGGACGGCCCTACCGGCACATGGGCGTCCTTGGGACCTCCAAGCTGTACGATATCAGGAAGAACATCTTTACCTTTACCCCACAGGTGGGTGGCATTGCACATGCTCATTCCCAGCTGTCATGTGATCTGGAACTGGGCAGGAGGTTTCTCCACGGGCTGGGTACTCAAGTTGTTCTCAGAGGAGGCCAGACACTCTCTGAACAGCCTGGGAGCAGCCCCAGCTCCATGGCACAAAGCAGCACAGTTGGTAGTCCTGGTTGTGTGTGTGCTGGGAGGAGACGGTTTCAGATGGTTTCTGATGATCAGTGTTGGGTGAAATTCTCTTTCCTTACCCTGATAAGGACACCAGGAGGAGGCTGATGGCAGGACAGGGATCCCTTTGTCCTGTGTCCAGCATAGTGCAGGGATGAGTAGGGTTACAAGCCTGGCACTGTGGGAAGCGTGTATTAGCTTGGGATAGGCACAGCACAGACTGGCTGCCTGGGGCCTGGGTGATTCTGCTGCTGTGCTCTGATGTTACCTCCTCATAGTTGCTAGTGGCCAGTAGCTGCCCTGGGGGTTGAGGCTACTTTGCTAGACTGTACTGACACCTACCAGGTAAGGCAGGATGAGCTGTTGGTGCAAAGGAGCATCTTTCCTGGGTGCACTGGGTGGCTGGCCTGGCTGGGTGCCTGTGGGAAGGCATGGGTGGCACCAAAGGGACCTGGTGGCTGTGAGAAGGACCGCTCATGTTTCCTGCTGTCTTTGCAGTTCATAGACCAGCAGCAGTTCTACCTGGCTCTTGACAACAAGATGATTGTGGAGATGCTGAGGACGGACCTCTCATACCTCTGCAGCCGCTGGAGGATGACCGGGCGGCCGACCATCACCTTCCCCATCTCCCACACCATGCTCGGTACAGATCCTCCAGCCTCACAAGGCCTTTGGCTAGACCAGCCCTGGGAAGCAGCCTCTGTGGGAGGAGGGAGATGGCCAGATGTGGGACTGTCTTGGTAATGGGGACATGGTGGGGCTGGAACAGTCAGTAGCATCCTGTAAAGAGCTTCCTGCTCAAAGGAGCCATTCTGAGTTGGCAGCTGTCCTGGCAGCTAGCGGGGCTGCCTGCCAAGGGGTGTTTACTGGCGTGGAGGTATTTGTCTCTGGGCAGCTAGACTTGTAGGACTTTTGGGAGCAAGACAAAAACAAAATAATCCCCCTGTAAAAGTGTTCTTGGGGCTCTTCCTGCATCCTGACTCTTCACAAAGACTGACCACCTACTAAAGGCTTTTCTAGACAACAGGGAGGGGAAAACAGCAAACGAGGAGTGAAGGGCTGTGCAATGGTGCAGGGCAAAACTGGCTTCTCTGTAGCAGCTCACAGCTTCTTCATGAGCCTGGTGTAGGGAGGGGACTCTGCTCTGCTTTCGGCCTTTTTGGCTCTCCTTGTGTACCTGAAATTCCCTTAGTGTCTTGAGCATGGCCTTTGCTGTGGTGTCTTCTGGCCCTGACAGCAGCACCCCCTCCACTGCCTTATGTGAAAGCCAGGGACAGAGCCGGTGGCTGTTTGGGTGCTGCTGGCTGTTACTGTTGGCTTCAGCCCAAGGTGAATCCCAGGAGCCTGGAGTGCATCTTGGCCTGGCTTTCCTGGAATCCAGCCCAAACAGTCCTGAATTGCCCTTTTTGGGTGGTGCTTTTGGTGCCATAGCCTGACTGTGCATCCCAAAGCAAGGGTCTGGCCAATGCCATGGTGCTTTGTGTGCATGAATGCCCCTCTGACCCTGTGTTACCTTCTGGGAGCCTCCTTGAGCAGGAGAGCCTGACTGCCTGTGTCTGTGTTCCCAACAGATGAGACTGGCAGCAGCGTGCACCCCACGGTGCTGGCAATGCTGCGGAAGCTGCAGGACGGGTATTTTGGTGGCGCAAGGTGAGCACAACTTTCTGGGGTGCAGGAGGGGAGGGGGCTGGTAGTCTCTGAGAGTCTGGTTAGGAAGGTACCTGCTGGGCCTGATTATCGGTTGTTGGGGAATAAGCTGTGGAGGATACATTGGGGTGTGCTGGGCTGTAAGTGCACTCCAGGGCTACGATTCCAACCAAGGAGATGTAAGAGAGGACATATCTTGCCATGGCTTCAGGATCCCTCTAATAGCATTTGGGCAGCCCTTCCATGCCCGCCTGTGGCTGGAGTTGTTGCAGGCAGCTCAAGCAGGCACTGGGGCATGTGTATGCCCCTGGGCAAGAAGGGCCTGCCTTGATCCAGGAGGCAAAGCCAAGGGTATTGCCTCCCTCTTCCTCTCTGTGTGACCTCCCCTCCTCTCGCCCAGGATCCAGACGGGTAAGTTGTCGGAGTTCCTGACAACGTCGTGCCGAACACACCTCAGCTTTATGGACCCTGGGCCAGAGGGTAAGGTCTTTGCCAAGAGTTACAGGCTCAGCATTGACAGCTTTGAGGAGCTAGACGCCGAGGAGTGGCTGCATGGCTTGCAGGTAGCAGAGGATGGTAAGGGGGAGCAGGCCAGTCGCTGCTGTAGTGTGGCAAATACCAAACTCACACGTAACACCCAATCACCCTGCCAGCATCTGCCATCATGTTATTCATACACTTTGAGTGTTCACCATGTTTCTGATACCATCTGACCCTCCATGAATTAACCTTGCCTGGGTGACTCTCATGGTGACACCAGTGGGCTGGGACTGGGTGAGTTGATGCAGCTGTTGTAGCCCCCTCACCAGATGGGGCTGAGGCTGGTGGACGTGGAGAGCAGGGAGGATGCTCTGGAACAAGCTGCTCCAACCTTTATAGGCCATTGCGTGGAGAAGAGATGAAGGTTTGTCATCCTGCCTCTGCTGAGGAGATTTGGCAGAGGATCTTTGGTGCACAAGTGATGGTGCAGAAAGTGATGGTACAGTGCCTGAGATAGTGGGAAAGAGCCACTATGTTCCAAACCAATCTCCGAGTGTTGTTTTCTCCCAGCCTTTGACCCTCTCTGGGCAGAGCTGATACAGTGGGTGCCAAATTGAGGCCTTGCTGCTGTGGGTAGGGTGCCTGAGAGGGCCTTAAGTCCATCATGGTGTGATGGACTCACCTTGGCCTGAGACCATGGCAGAGTGTGAGTTTTGCTGCACCCCTTGCAAGCAGGCCTGGGTATGTCTTCCTCCTATGTGACCTAGTGTTGGTCATCTTCCCAGCCTTCCCATCAGCCTGCTCTGCCTCTGCTGCTCCTGTAGCTAATATTTGTGCTGCTGTGACTGCACACTTCTCTCGCCCTCCGCTCATTTCGCCTGCAGTCTCCTTGTAGGCTGCACCCAGGCTTCCCCAAGGTGTCTGGTTCCTTCCAGCCCCAATGGAAGACAGGGCCTGCCTGGCCTCTCCACAGCAGTTAGAAGATGCTCAATTTTAAGTTTTTCCCGTGGTCAGATGCTGCAGCCAGGCAGGATGATCTCAAGCCTGATGTCTGAGAGACTCCTCCAGCTGAGTCTTCAGGCACTGGCATGAGGTGTCTTCACCAGGCATGGAAAGGGGATGTTGTACTGTCAACCTCAGATGCCATCTGCAGCTCTTCTCCTGGGGCAGATGCACCACTGGGCTTGTCTGCTAGCTGGGGAGGCTTTGCCCTGGCCCACTGGCTGGAAGTGCACTGACAGCTCTGTGTTGTGTTTCATTGTCTTGGCGTAGAGCATTTGCCCCCCAGGGCACCCCCCTCATTGCCCATGGCCTCTGAGCACTCTCCTCCACTCACAGTTAGCAGGTGGTGGCTGTGGTGCTCCTGATGCGGTGTTGGGAGCAATGGGAGCTGTGGAAGGCCAGGCAAAGAGCAGGGCGGGAGCTGCAACTACTCTAACTCCTAATGAAAAATAACTGGTATTTTCTAATCAGAAATAACACTTGTGAAACCCACTCTGCCTTGCTCCCATGCTGGAGTCCTGCTTGGATCCCTTGCTGTACTGGGGTGCTCCTAAGTAATCTCTGCTTGGACTGGCTCTTCCCAACTGTGCCTCCCGTTCTTCACTGGGGGGAGAGAGTGTGAGGTTTTCACTGTGGGGTTTGAGCAGACTCTCCTGTCCTTGCGCAGGCTTGGACCAGACACGTGCTGCAGCCCCATTGTTTGTTTCCTTTGTCCAGGTGGGACTCGGAGAGAGCCCCAGTTTGGCCCCAGCTGTCAGCCAGTGTCCCAGGCAGTGGAGTGGTGTAGGAGCAGGGGACCTGTGGCTGCCTTGCTTTGTGAGCCCAGCTGCTGGCACCATCCCTCTGGCTGCTGGCACTAGCCCCACGTTGCCGCTTTGTGCAGCCAGCAAAGCTTTGCCCTCGCGGAGGCACAGCTGGGGAGCTCTCTGGGGTCTGGGGGTGCCCCTGAACAAAGCAGCTGAACCCCCTTTCTCCTCTGCCTCCCCTTGCAGCGGACACGTACGACGAGGTTGCTCAGTACTTGGACCACCTGCTGCAGCGCACAGTTCCGCAGTCGAACCTCCCTCCCACCACCCAGCGGGGAGGCCTGAACCGCTTCCGGGCTGCTGTCCACACCACCCGCGACCTCATGTCCCTTGCATCCAAGGCCAAGGACCTTCATGTCCAGAGTGAGTGCCTCTGACACCCTCAGCACCTTTACTCAGGCCTGGGGGTGAGGCTGAGGTGCCCTGGGAGCTTCCCCAGCTGTGCGATACTGGAGTCCCCATGGACCACAGAGCAACCCTAACATTATGTCCATCATGTTTGTCCTGGCCATGGGGTATCTTGGAATTGATGTCTGTGCAGTCCTCATGGAAACTGCTGAACGTTAAGGGATGGCATCTCCCTGTGGGGAGATGTGGAATGATAAGGGATGGCTTTCCTCTAACCGGCTGGGCAGAGACTGCTTCTCCCACGGCTGACTTCTCTGCAGGGGCTGCTGGGGGAGCAGAGTATCAGATGTGAGGTGGTTTGGGGCACAGCAGTGGTGATTAGGGTTGAGAAGCATCTGCATCAGCTTTGGCTTTCTTTTAGATGTTGGGATGTATGTCCCCAGCAAGATCTTCCAGGCTTCCCAGCAGTCGGTCAAGCTGCTGAGTTCACCCCACCAGCACGACATGGATGGCAAGGTGAGCCCTGTCCCTCCTGGACTAGCCAAGCAGGGCTGTCCTTTCAGCTGGAGCCAGGGGGTCCTTGCAGGGTTGCATGTGGAAGGCTTGGTATTTGGCGAAGGGGTATATCCATGGGTGAATGGCCTTGGCTCCATAACCAGACCACCCTTGGTGTGGGATGCGGATGGTGCTAACCAGGACCATGGGTTTCCCTTCCCCCAGAGCCATGTGCCCTATGCAGAGATGAACCTGCCCCGTGATGAGGATGGCAATGTGGACTGCAAGGCACTGGTGGACCAGCTGCGCGTCTGCCCCACACTGCAGGAACAAGCGGACATCCTCTACATGCTCCACATCCTCAAGTATGATGAGCTCCAAGTGCTGCTGGCACAGCTGCACATTCGTCCCAACCTGCAAGGCCTGGGGGCTGCCTGGGGGGCAATTGTTGGCTCTAACCCAGCATTTCCTTTACTGCAGGGGGCCCGAGTGGCCTACAGGGCTTGACAGCGAGCCTGGCCCCACCGTCAAGGAACTCCTCACTGAGCTGTATGTGCGGGTGGGGCACACGCGCCAGTGGGCACTGATCCGCTACATCTCTGGCATCCTCAAGAAGAAAGTGGAAGCTCTGGATGAGGTAATAACTGTGTAGTTGGCCTGTTGTAGGCTGAGGTCCATCAGGGAAGAGGCAGCAGAGTGGGCAGGGGATCTGTGGCTGCATCAGCTCTGTCTCCTGTGCCTTATGCTGAGGCTCTAATCTCTGAGCTATTGATGATATCTGGGGTGACCCTTTCTGTCCCCAGGCCTGCACTGACCTCCTGTCTCACCAGAAGCACTTGACAGTGGGGCTGCCTCCGGAGCCACGTGAGAAGACAATCTCCACGTGAGTGTGGCTGCTCTCCCTCTCCACGTGTGCTGGGCTGGGACTGGATGTGACCCCGCTGCTCTGGATTTTAAGGCCAGGAGTGGCTCTGGGTGGCTGTCCCTACCCTCTATCTCCTCTCCGGGCTGTACAGACCAGGAGGGATGCAGAGCTCTCCCTGCTGCCTCTCACCTGCTCTGCTGTTCGTTGTCTCACCAGCCCAATCCCCTATGAGCAGCTTGTTTGCCTCATTGATGAAGCCAGCGAGAAGAACCTTAGTGTGTCCATCCTCACCCAGGTGAGGGGCTAGGGTGGCGGGGGTCCCCACAGCTGGTTGTCTGCCCTGGTGAGCAGCAGTGGGGTGATCTGCCTCTTCCCCTGCAGGAGATCATGGTGTACTTGGCCATGTACATACGCACACAGCCCGCGCTCTTTGCTGAGATGTTCCGCATCCGCATTGGGCTCATCATCCAGGTGATGGCAACGGAGCTGGCACACTCCCTGCACTGCACGGGTACGTGTGGTGGGGATGGCTCCCTGGCTGGGGTGGGTGCCACGGTGCTCGGGGCCCTGTCAGCCAGGAAGGAGAAGCACTGTTAAAAATGGGCAGCTCAGTACCAGGATGAGACCAGTGCTTCCTCTGCTTAACAGAATGGGATGCAGGGTAGAAATGTCCCAGGAGGGCTGTGAAGCAGGATACAACATCCCAACTCTGTTCTCTCCAGCTAGAGAAGCCACTGAGAACCTGATGAATCTCAGCCCATCAGACATGAAGGGCCTCCTCTACCACATCCTCTCTGGCAAGGAGTTTGGGGTGGAAAAGAGTGGTGAGTCTCATCAGGGTTGTGAGAGCATCTCTGGGTAGAGCTGCATCCTAGTGCGGAGTGGGGCCAGCTCCAGGTGTTCTACCTGTAGGGGATGTCCCTCTCCTCCTGCATGTTCAGCACAGCTGCTTCTGCACTACAGTGGTCCAGCAAGAAGCCATGCTCTTCCAGCAGGATGGTGCTGAGCCCATTTCCAGGGATCAAGCCCAAGCCCTGTGGCTATTGGGGCTTTGCTTAGTTTGGCATTTGGCCCATTCAGGCCAGAATTGAAGCAGTTCTGTGGAACTGGAGCAGTTCTGTGCTCATGGATCCATGGTGCTGGTTGGGATAGAGGGCAAGGGTGTGCAGAGGTACCAGTGCCTGAGCAGCGACGAGTGATGTCTGTGCCCTGAAACATGGTACCACTCTAGTCTTCTCTTCCCCTCCAGTGCGATCAGTCGACTCGTCACTCACCACCTCTGTCTCCATCTGTGAGGTGGAGGCTGTCGGGGCCACCAAGCCTGAGCGTGCCGGCCTCGTCAGGCTGAAAAGTGAGATCAAACAGGTGAGGGCAGATGGTGCAGGCAGCTCCTGCTAAGGTCTGTGGGGACAAGCAGCTACAGGATGGGTGGGATTGATGGGAGAACAGGAGGGAGCTCTTTCCTGGGCTTTGGAGAGCTTACAGCTACATCCAGGAGTGCCTTTTGGCTCCAGTCCTGCCCTGGGGGGAGAACTGGGGTAAATCTGTTGGTGAGGGTGGGGGTTGCTCTGGCAGTGCAGTATAGGGAAAGCACAGGGGTGCTTGAGAAGGTGCAAGCCTGGGGAGGACCACACAGTGTTCTAGGCGTGGCTGGTGTTCTGGTGGACCTCTTCCAGCAGCAGAAACTTCATTTCCTTCTTCTCTTGCAGCAATTGGATAAACGTAGGCAGTCTCTGACTGGGAGTAAGGTGAAGCCACCCTGGTCCTCCTGCAACCTCAGCTTTTACCCCTCACACCACGCACCAGGGCAGCTTCTGAGCATGCATGAGTCCATGAGCTTTCCTAGACAATCCTCCTGAGCAAGCTGCTGCAGCAGTGAGCTGGCTTCTCCTCTCAGCAGGCTCGGGGTTGCTCTGTTCAGGATGGGGAAAAGGGGCAGGCCCTCTGGGAAGAGGTCGGAGTGGCTTAACATGCTGTGGGAGCCCGGGGCTGACACTGTCCAGGAACCTTCAGGGAGCTGCCATTTGACTGGGACCTGCTGTGTTTGGACTGGCAGGGAGGAAGGCTTCTTTAAGCCATGGGTGTACTGGCATTTCAGCCAGCTTGGAGGTGTGCTCCATAGCTGCTATGGCCAGATAAATTCCGTTATACCCACAAGACCTTGCTGAGCAGGATGGCATAATATTTCCAGTGCCATGAGCAGCAGTGGTCCTGCCAGGCAGTTTACTGGTGATCACTGGAGCCTGCCTGTAGCCTCTCCAGCTATTTCTTCTCTGGGCTGAGGATCCTACCCAGCTACAGGTCCCAAGGACCTCCTCTGGTTCCTTGTGTGTGTCCAAAAGGAGTCTTGAGCTCTAGGAGGGGTCCTGTCCTCAAAGAGACAAGGCCTGTGGGGGCCAGACTGATGCAGCAGGTTTATGGCCAACCTTCTGCCGTGTGAAACCTGGCATTGCAGAGGGACCATATATGTGATGAGGAGGGTTGTCCACGGGCAGTGACCTTGCTGCTGGCCCTCCAGTGTGCCTGAGCCTATATCCCTGCCCATGCCAGCAGCCAACAGAGCAGTAGCAGCCCTGCTCCCGTGTGCTGGCCAGCACTAGCCCACTGCTGCCGCAGCACCGGCACATGGGGGCCCCGCAGCCGCCCCATGCCCTGCCGCAGTCCTTCCCCTCTGGTGCTAACATGAGACTTTGTGCAGCTCGCTTTTCAAAACTACCTCTCGACCTCCAGCTAACTGCAGCCCCTGGGATAACTGCTCCGTGACCTGAGCTTGGTCCATGCTGCTGCTGCTCTGCTTGCTATGCTGACTGTCCTGCCCCGGAAGCCTGACTTTTGTCTCTCCTTTTCTCCTGCAGCCCCTCAGTTTGCAGTCCGGGGATGCTGACTGGAAGCCCTCTCTGGTAATCTGTGTTTGTTGACTGTGTACATAGGATCTATCCTGCTTGTGCCTACAGAAAGGAGTTGTGCTCTGGGGATGCTGGGTAGCCAGGGCTGTAGGGTGGGTTTTGGGGGCAGGGAGTGGCAGCTCTGGCCTGGGAACCAGGCTGCAGGAGCACAAAGTCTTGAGCAGTAGCTGGTTGCGTTCTTGTGGGGTATTTAACTGTGCAGCAGTCTCTGTGGTCCTTGTTTTGTCTGCCCAGTCCACTGGACACTCAGAGCTGCTGGGCAAGGGCTCCTTTTCAAGCATGCTGGAGGACCAGGGCAGCAAGGACAGCCGGCAGGGCCAGTGGCAACGGAGACGGCGGTTGGATGGGGCTCTCAACCGTGTTCCTGTGGGCTTCTACCAGAAAGTCTGGAAGGTCCTGCAGAAGGTGAGCTGGGCACCTGACTGGGTTATTTCTGTTCATGTGAGCCCATGGCCCCAGGAACCAGCCTTGCCAGGGGGACTTAGGCTCCTGGGGCTGGACCCTGATGTTGTGTAGATACGTGCTTCATGTAAAAGTCCTGCAGCTGGCCCTGGAAAGCTGGGGAAGACCTGGAAGTGCCTTGTAGGCATGCAGGGCCTACCTCGTACTGTGCTGACTCTTGCAGAAGAGGGCTAGGTCTGTTCAGGTGCTTTATATATTAGCCAGGCAGTGGCAGGGCTGGGGGCTGGAGCCAGAGCTGGAGCAGCTTTGGGCACAGCTTTTCTTTGGCATAGTAAGCCAGGAAGCAGAGCCCTGTGCTGTGTGCAGGAGAGCTCCAGCTGATGCTGAACCTATGGGAAAGGAGTGATGCTGTGCAAAGAACCAGGAGGTGGAGCTAGGGTGTGTAGACAGCATGCACCAGTGCTCAAGTGAGAGTGAGTTGGGCTGGACCTACATGTCTGAGTACAGTGCTTATCCAGTCCATAACCATGGTCTCCTTCTTCTGCAGTGCCATGGCCTCTCTGTGGAAGGCTTTCTTCTTCCCTCTTCAACAACGCAAGAGGTAGGACCTTTATTTAAAGGGGAAACAGGGCAGGTGTTGGGTGCTGGGTTACCCTGGGTGAGTGCCCAGTGTAGCTCAGGACTTGTGCTGGTGATGTAGTGCTCTAGGGGCATTCGTTTCTCCCTCCTCACAGATGACTCCAGGGGAAATGAAGTTTGCTGTGCACGTAGAATCAGTCCTCAACCGTGTGCCCCAGCCAGAGTACAGGCAGCTGCTGGTGGAGGCTATCTTAGTGCTCACCATGCTGGTGGACATGGACGTGCACACCATTGGCAGCATCATAGCTGTGGAAAAGATATTGCACATGGCCAATGACCTCTTCTATGAGGAGCAGGTAGGGGTCAGGCCTCACGCAGGGGCCACAGCCTGCACCCAAGGCTGCTGACTGCATTCTCCACGGCTGTGCAGGGTTCACCCATCTGGAGCATCCTGCTTGTTGTCCCCGTTGTGTTCATGGGGCACAGCAAAGATGCAGTGTCCTCCTCCTGCTGCTCACCATCAATGAGCATCGATGTGTCACACTACAAGTGCAATGGAAGATGCTTGGGGTGAAAGCTGATGACAGGGTTGCCCTTATTCTAATGCTGCCTTTCTTCTTCCTTGCTCAAAATCTAGAAAGCCCTGGGTGCTGATGACCACATGCTGGAGAGGGATCCCACAACCGGCATCTGCAGCCTACTGTACGACAGTGCACCGAGTGGTCGGTTTGGCACCATGACCTACCTGGCCAAGTCTGTGGCCATGTATGTGTACGATTTCCTGCCCACCGACGGCTGCTCCATGCAGTAGCTCCCACAGCTCCTCTCTGCAGGTTGCAGGTGCTGCAGGAGGGTTGTTTCATACAGCTTTTAAAGATGGGCATTAGGCTAGTTTGCTGGCAGCCTGTGTGGCCATCTCTCCTCCCAGTCCTGGCCTCTTGGTAGGTGAGCGTCTCTCCCGAGAAGCTCCTCAGGAGGCACGCGAGCTGAGCTGACCTGGGCCTGCGTGCAGCCTGTGGAGCAAGGGCTGGCAGAGAAAGGCTGAGCTTTGAAGACTGCTTGTGTTAGAAGTGTCTGCCTCCATGGCTCCTCCTGGGCCATCACCCCTGCAGGGTCTGGTGTTGGAGGGAGGTGGGAAGGGCCCCCTTGCCAGGGTGTGTGCTCAGCACTACAGGGCTCCTTGGCCAGCTCAGCTCTCGCTGCCTCCAGCAGATTTGAGTTTTTTAACCTGTTCTGTGCTGCTTTTTATTCCAAATCTGCAGGGGTTATACTAATGTAGGCTGGAGCGCTTGCTCTTCCTGCTGCTGATGGAGAAGTTGGTTAGAGGAATAGGGGATGCCACCTCAGCCTCTCTTCCAGAATGCTCAAAATTGAAACAGGCCAGACCAGCCACAGCTCTGCTGCTTTGAAGTAGGCAGCCCATCATGTCCCCCACGGGGGTCCTGTGTGCAGAGCCTTGGAGGCTGTGGGAGCCAGCAGCATCCCAAGGTAGCAACAGATCCCTGTTACCACCAAGCTGTGAGGACAGGGCTTCTGGCTGGCTGGGAAATGCCAGTGGCAGCCCCTCTGTGACATCTGCTCTGTCCCTGGCAGTGTTGCTAATGGCTAAGTGGCCAGTTCCTGAATGCCCTGTGAAGCAGCTCGGAGCTGGCTGCTTGGTGCAGCATTAGTTGTGCCATTACAGATGTGCTCTTAACGTTCCGCTCTGGCCTCTGCCCCAGCTCCCACAGCCTTGCCCAGGAGAGGGGGATGGTGCCTTTAGAGTGGGTCTCAGCTTCACTCCATTCTGCAGGTCAAACCCCACCTAGGTAGTGCAGTTGGGCTGATGGGGATCAGGCACACGCACCACAAAGTGGTGAGGGGAGTGGGGTTATAGAATCATAGAATGGTTTGGGTTAGGAGGAACCTTTTTAAAGGTCATCTAGTCCAACCCCTCTGCAATGTGCAGGGACACTTCAACTGGAGCAAGTTGCTCAGAGCCCCATCCAACCTGACCTGGCATGTTTCCAGGAAGGGGACATCAACTACCTCTCTGGGCAACCTGGGCCAGGGTCTCACCACCATCACTGTGAAAAATTTATTCCTTAGATCTAGTCTGAATCTACCCTCTTTCAATTTAAAAACATCACCCCTTGTCCTGTCGCAACAGGTCCTGCTAAATTGTCCTCATCTTTCTTTTAAGCCCTTTAATTATTGAAAGGCTATAATAAGGTCTCCAGGCTGAACAAGCCCAACTCTCTCAGGCTGGCCTCCCAGCAGAGGGCTTCCAGCCCTCACATCATTGTTGTGACCTCCTCTGGCCCCACTCCACCAGGTCCATGTCTCTCCTCTGCTGAAGACTCCAGAGCTGGCCCCAGCACTGCAGGGGGGTCTCCCCAGAGCGGAGCAGAGGGGCAGGATCCCCTCCCTGCCCTGCTGCCCACGCTGCTGGGGATCAGCCCAGGAGGATATTGGCTGCTGTGCTGTGAGCACAAGCTGCTAGTTCATGTCTGGCTTTTCATCCACCAGCAGCCCCAAGTCCTTCTCTGCAGGGCTGCTTTCCAGCCCTTCATCCCCAGCCTGTATTGGTACCAGGAGTTTCTCCAGCCCAGGGTAGGACCTTGCACTTGGCCTTGTTCCCACAGGCCTGCTTGCCCAGGTCCCCCTGGATGACATCCCATCCCTCAGGCTGGTCAAGTACACTACTCAGTTTGGTGTCTGCAAACTTGCTGAGGATCTACTCGATCCACTGTCTATGCCATTGATGAAGATATTAAACAGTCCTGGTCCCAGTAGGGACCCCTAAGGGTCACTTGTCACCGAACTTGCCTTTTTTTCCCACGGCTGTTTCTGTCTGGAGGAGACAGAGCCTGGCTCCACCTCCCGGCCCTTTCTCAGACTCCCTGATCCCTTAACCTTTCTACTTCCTAAAACGCGTCTAACGCCGGTGTGTGGGGCGGGGGGAGCCCGGGCGGGTGCCCGGTGCGGCGGGGGGAGCGGGGCGGGTGCCCGCGGGCTGCCGGCCCCGGCGGGGAGGCGATGGACTACGACTCCCGCCGTGCCCCGAGCCGGGGCGGCTCCTCCCGGCGTGCTGCGGGCGGGCGGGCGGCAGTGCCGGGGCTCCCGGCGTGGCGGCCCTGATGGCGGTGGCTGTGCCGCCGGTCTACGTGTACAGCCCGGAGTACGTGGCCCTCTGCGACTCTCTCTGCAAAGTGCCCAAGCGGGTCAGCGCCGGGGGCTGCTGGGGGCCGGGGAGCGGGTCCTGAGGGTGCGGTGGGAGCGGGGTACCGGGGCTCAGGCTCGGCGGGACCCCGGGAGGCTGCTGGGGACATCGGGGACAGGGCAGCGGGGGGAGCCTGTCTGTGCCCGAGCAGCGGCACTTCCCGGGAGCCCTCCCGGGAGCCCCCCGAGCCCTACGCGGCTGCAGCGTTTCCTGGCGCCCCGGGAAGTGTCCCTTGCGAGGGGGACCCAGCCCCGGGCCCCGGCTCGGGCTGGTGCCGGGAGGGGTCACAGAGAGTCCTTCAGCCCCCGGCTGCCGCCCACCAGAGCTGCTCTCACGCTCCCGTTCTTATTTTTTTTTAGGCCAGTATGGTACATTCCTTGATTGAAGCATATTCGTTACTTGACCAGATGAAGTAAGTGCTCCCATTTTCTATGAAGAGAATATTCTTTTCTACTAAGGTTTGGAAGAGTAACTGCAGGTCTTATGTTCTCCCTGCTGGCAGTGTGATAGTTGGAGCCCATGTGGCGTGCATTCCCGGGATCTAAGGAAAGTCTGCTTGTTTTGCTAAATGGACAAGGTTATGGTAATTGTGGCAGGTGTAATTTATGGTTACCCTTCCTGATCCGATGGAGCACAGATTGCCTTGTGCGTTCTCCACATTGCACATTGTCACCGCAGCACTCGCGGCTGAGCAAAAGGTGTTGGCACTGCTCTGAATCCACTGGCCAGTGCTGAGGCTGAAGGGGACCGTGTTGTTTTGCTGTGTTATGATTGATTTGGGAGAGTGGGAAGGGAGAGTTAAGATTGATTTGAGAGGGTGGTCCTCACACAGAAGAGTGGGAACCCTCCTGCCCTGTTAGGCTCTTGGTACTGGGGGCATGAAGGGGAGAAAAAAGGCTTAGTTCAGCTGCTCTTATGTTGCATCTCAGAAAAATCTTTAAAAAATCCTGTGCTCCAGTTCAGCAGGATTTTTTTCTTTCTTTCTGGCCGTTTTGGTAGTGCATGTTTGGGAAATGTCTGCAGGTACCATTGCAGAGGCGGATTCAAAGGGCTGCTTGCACTGGTGTGGGATGAGAGGTGCCCGGTGCAAGGCTAGCCTGGTGCCGGGAGCTTCTTGCATTCTTCCAGTAACAATGGAGCTGTACTGCGTTGCCTGCATGTGCCCCCAGAGTCTGAGGTTTGGAGAGGGCTTCAAGATCTCACAAGGTTTATATAGGTAGATTGCAAAGCGCCCAAATCCAGGGAAGGTGATGTGCAAGTTGCTGAGGACCAATGGTCTTTGCTTTGAATGCAGGCAGAATAAAGAACATGTAAGAGGTGCTGCTCAGCTCCTGACCCACAGGCTGGTGTCGTGCCACAGCTCTGGGCTGGGCATGGACGTCTTCACTTTGTTATTTCTTCTATGTGTGTAACCAGAATGTTGGATCTGCTGGGGATTGCTCAAACTAGGAGAACATGCAGAAAAGGGAAAAAAAATTGAAGCAAAGTGAAAGGGTTAATGCTGGCAGCTGAGGGACAGGCCTACTCCAGCTCAGCTGAGTGGCTCTCTCACTCAAAGTGACAGTCCAGTGCAAGAGGAGGTGGGGGTTTTGTTTGCTTTTTCAAGAATAAGCGCCAAAAGAAGACTCCTAGTCTGAGGAGGTTAAAGCTGGGTGTTGCAGCTGAACCCTGGAGCCTCTAGTCCTGACATGCTCTGTTCCTCCTCTCTGCCTAGGATAGTCAAACCAAAAGTGGCCTCCATGGAGGAGATGGCGAGCTTCCACACGGATGCCTATCTGCAACACCTGCAGAAAGTCAGTGAGGAGGGGGATGATGACCATCCGGAGTCCGTGGAGTATGGACTGGGTAAGGATGCCTATCTCCAGCAAGAGATTAACAGAGTATCGTGTCCAGAATGCCTTTTGCTGGAGCTGAGGTTAGGCAGAGGGGTCAGCTCAGGAAGGCTGCTGGGCTGTTTGTGAAGGGAAACACTCTTTGATGGGGTGTTGCTAAACCCTGTCAGCCAGCAGTTGCCTCTCAGGCTGTTGTTCTCACTGTTGTCACCAGAGGATGCTGTCAGCCTCACGCTGCTGCTCAGTGCAGCTCAGCCTATGCTTTGTGCACTGGGACCCGGGTCCTTGCTGCTGCTTTGAGGATCACAGAAGGCCCTCACATGCTGCTCTTGGAGCAGAGCTGCGGCTGGCTGTTGCTGGCCTGCCAGGGTGGAGGGCACAGGTGACCAATGGACTGAAGCCAGGACCCAGAGCAGCTGCTGCTCACCTGATGACTTTGTCTCCTGAGCAGTTAATAACGGAGTAGGATTGTGAAAATTGGAAAACTAAAATCACCTTCCCCCTCCTCCACTCTTCTTCCCAGACTCAATTTCACTTCCAGCTCTTCTACCTCCTTCTGCCCTGAGCAGCGCATGGAGATGGGGAATGGGGGTTGTAGTCAGTTCATCACATGTCTCTGCTGCTCCTTCCTCCTCACACTCTTCCTCTGCTCCACCATGGGATCACTCCCATGGGAGACGGTCCTCCACAGACTTCTCCAACATGAGTCCTTCCCACGGGCTGCAGTTCTTCATGAACAGGGTGCAGTCCTGCAGGAACAGACTGCTCCAGCATGGGTCACCCCTGGGATCACAAGTCCTGACAGCAAACCTGCTCCAGCGTGGGCTCCTCTCTCCATGGAGCCACAGGTCCTGACAGGAGCCTACTTCAGCACAGGCTTCCCACGGGGTCACAGCCTCCTTTGGGCATCCCCCTGCTCCGGCGTGGGGTCCTCCATGGGCTGCAGGTGGGTCTCTGCTCCACTGTGGACCTCCGTGGCTGCAAGGGGACAGTCTGGTCACCATGGTCTTCAGAATGAGCTGCAGGGGAGTTTCTGCTCCAGTGCTTAGAGCACCTCCTCCCCCTCTTTCTTCACTGACCTTGGTGGCTGCAGGGCTGTCCCTCTCACATATTTGCACTCCTCTCTCCTAGCTGTCACAGAATCAAAGAATCACAGAATATTAGGGGTTGGAAGGGACCTTGAAACCCCCCTGCTAAGGCAGGATCACCTAGATCAGGTCACACAGGAACACGTCCAGGCAGGTTTTGAATGTCTCTGGAGAAGAAGACTCCACAACCTCTCTGGGCAGCCTGTTCCAGTGCTCTGTCACCCTCACCGTGAGGCATTTCTTACCCTTTCTTCAATATTATCATAGATGTGCCACCAGCATTGCTGATGGGGCCTTGGCCAGCAGTAAGTCTATGCTGGAGCCGTCTCTGTCCAACACGGATGCAGCTCCTGGTGTCTTCTCACAGAAGACACCCCTGCAGCCCCCCACTCACTACCAAAACCTTGCCACACAAACCCATTACAATGTTTTTCCTATTTACACCCCCTAAATCTGCTGCGTGAGTCCTAGTCTGATACCTACTGTGAGGGTTTTGTGCTGTGGCTTTATCATTGCTCCTGGAAAAGAAAGTTAGAGCAGCAGTTAGAGAGGTAGCTCGAAGCAAAGCGTGTACGTCCCTAAGAAAGGACCTCTTGTGTCTGATGCACAGATTCCTACCTGCAGGTTACGACTGTCCGGCTACTGAAGGGATCTTTGAGTATGCGGCAGCTGTGGGAGGAGCCACCATCACCGCAGCCCAGTGCCTGCTGGATGGCAGGAGCAAGGTAGCGATTAACTGGCCTGGAGGGTGGCATCATGCAAAGAAGTAAGAAAACAATCTCTTCCCTTGTGTTTTCTCACCCAGTGTCTGAACCCCGCCTCCTAGCTCCCAGCTTCCCTGCAAACCCTCAGGGTGCATTGATCCAGATGGAAGAGAGAGCAAGGGGTGAGAGAGTGAGGGAAGGCAGGAGGTGGATGGGGAAGAAGCAGGGTGCAGGGTAGAAGCCTGATGAGAGCAGATTGCTTACTGCCCAGTCCTGGTACTATCATGGACTGCAGTGCGAGTCTGGGGCAGATATATTCAGAGGTGTCCCTCCACCCATCAATGCTTGGTTATGTTTGGATGTTCAAATGGGAATTGATTTTGCAAGATCCATGGAGAAGAGCTGTGGAGAGACAAATGTTTGGAGTTGCTCCCGACCCAGGAGAATGGGAATGCAGCAACATGCTGTTTTGTGTGGCTTTTTTGGTTTCTTAAAGAGCGGTTTGAAGCAGTGCAGGACTGACCTCTGCTTTTCCCCGTGCTCTGTGTGTGGCTCTTTTTTCCGAGCTGTAGTGATCTTTCAGAATGACAGGAGAGGAAGTAAAAATTTCATCCCTAAATCCTGTGACCCTGCAGTGGCTTACCTATTTTCCATGGGTGTAGGTTTTATTTTGTGTCCTTCATCTCCCAAAGATGTGAGGCCTGTCTGCAGATGCAGACAAGGCAGCACCCTTCCTTGTCCCTAGCTAACCGCTTTGCTGTAACGTCCTGTTTCTCTGGGAAGCCACAGGAATTAGGATGAACCATATGTCTAACCCTAACAACTTGTACATGAGAGCACAGGTTTCTCTCCTTGCTCCAGTAATTTTTCTGACCTGGCAGAGAAGCTCTGGAGGTGTAACAGTGGTTTGCAAGTGCCAGTGATGGCAGCGTCTCATCAGGATGCTTTTCCTGGTCAGCACTTTGCTGAACATGGGTTCAGCTACGGCTTGCTGAGACAGGAGGGAGTTTAGCTTGGCTGAGATGAGCCCTCTTGTTCTTCTCAGGAGGGATGGCTTTTTAAAAAACCTTCTGTTCTCTTTTGTCTTGATTGCATAGTTTATGAAATGCCTGTAACAGAAAAATCTTAGCAGTGTTGCTGCCGCTGACCTGTGTCTTAGCAAAATACATGCCATTTTGCCAAAAAAGACCTGCTGCCTGGTGACTCAGTTACTTGCCAAGGCCATTCAGGTAGGAATGGTAAGCACTGTCCCCTGGGGCTTTTGAAGCTCCCAGTTCACTGATGTGCCTTTGGGGCAGAGGGTGAGATGTTGAGTCAGTGCCTTTTCTTGGCTCAGCTCTGCTGTGTGGATATGTGGGGGGAAATCCCAGGTGCTGATCCTGAAGCTGCAGCTGTGACACTGGTCTGTCTCTGTCTGAGCTGGTATCCCACTCTGATTGCCCTCGAGTTTGAAAGGGAGCATGGAGAAAGTGCCTGAGACATGACAGAGGTCATTTTGCTTCCTTGTGGGCTGGGAAGGAGGGGAGGAACACAGTGTGTAATCACAGGAGGATTCCCAGGTTACCTTCTAACATCCCAGTTCTCAGCATCGCTGTAAATGAACAGTCACTAGGAAGCCTCTGTGCTCTGTGACATCTGCAGAGGGTGAGGGCAAGCGCAGATCTGCCACCCCGTGCCCTCTCCTCACTGTTCCCAACTGTTTGTTGAAGAGAGGAGTGTTGGAAGAAATGACTCAAGTGCTGTGCCTGAAAGTCACAAAGCATTTCCAAGAGCCATATCTTAGATCCTGGAGTTGTTTGAGCCTGGGGAAGAGGGGTTTGGACACTCCTGCTGCAAAGTATAAAGCTTTGGTTTAAATCAGTTATCCAGGGCTGACCTAGGAGTGGATATGAGCCAGTGCCAAGTGGTGACGGGGACTTAACTTTGAAGCGAGTTTGGAGTAGGGATTAAGAAACTTGTTCCTTTGATGCTGACAACATGGAAGCTGCTCCCTGATGTGTATCAGGGATAAATCTTTCCATGCAACTTGTGTCCTCTGTTTAACTACTGTTTAGCCTCTTCTGGCTGAGCCCAGGAGCTGTATTGTGAGGGGCTGCATGTGGGGCATCCTGTTTGCGTTTTCCTGGGGAGGAAGGGAGGGTGTTGCGTTGGGAAGAGGCTTAACCTCCATACCCTGAGACTTTGGAACAGAGCAGCAGAATATTGCAACTGCCTTGGACCTGCCTTTCACTGCCAGGACCTTCTTGTGAGCTGTGACCCAGACAGCAGGGATGGAGTGGCTGACTGCCTGTGCCTGTCCAGCACTCGCAGGAAAATGTCCAAGCAGGACTCTCCAGGGGCCCATCCTCTTCCCACAGAGGGAGAGGAGGCACAGTGGAGAGTAGGTTTGAGTCAAGTGGCTCTAAACTGCTTTAAAATATCTCAGGTGCAGAAAGCTAATGTTTTATTTGTGTGACAGTGAAATGGTCAGAGGTACTCTGCCAAGCCCTGCATGGGTCAGAGCCTCTCTGCAGCAGAGCCAGCTGATGCTTTACCAGCTGCCAGTGAGCCCAGAGTTGAGAAGTAATTGGCACAAGTAGTCATGTGCTTCCCAGCCATGGGCTGCTTCTGACCCATCCTTTGGTCACTGCTGGACCCTGGCTGGGCTCTTCATCCTCCTCTGTGTCGCTGCGAGGTGGAGGCTTGCAAAGTAGAAGTGACAATGCTGACATCAGTGGCAATTGCATTGGCAATGTTCAACATCACGGACATTGTTTTCACAGAGATGAAGCTTCTGGCTTCTGTTACCTGAACGACGCTGTCTTGGGCATCCTGCGGCTCCGCCAGAAGTTTGACCGTATTCTTTATATCGATTTGGATTTGCATCATGGGGATGGTAAGGCCTAGCACAGGCTACAAACAGCACAGCTGCACAGGCTCGGGGTGAGGAGTGGGAGAAGTCAAGGCCTGTCTGGGCAATAGGTCTTTGCCTGCTGCAACAGCCACAGCTTTGCCTCCTTTCAGGACAGTCAGGCTCCCTCCACCCATTCTGCCTTGTCCTGCTTTATGGGTTTTCCCTGTGCTGCTCATCAGACCTCTCTTGAGGGTCTGGGCAGCAGCCTTGTACCTAAAGCAACAAACAGCACATTCACGTTCCAGTAATCCCCTCTGCCAGTGGCTCTCCAGCAAGGACTCCCCCATGTCCCTTGTCTCGTATCCCAGCAGAACAGCTGCTGACAGTGCTTCATTGTCAAATGCCACGAGTGCAAGAGGGAAGCAGTCAGTGGTAAATGGTGCTTTTAAAAGAAGGCTTGACACTACAAAACTAAAGCCAGAGCTGGCCTTGCTGAAACTGCTCTCTCCTTCAGCATTTTCATTTCAACAACATTTAACATTTCCTACTCTCCTAAATTTTATGGTGTGATTAATTTTGCTCTGTTTTCCCCCCATGTTTGGTTTCTGTTAAGTTTTCTGTTACTTTTTTTCCCTCCTCGCTCCCACTATTTTAATATGTCTTCAAGGAAAAGAAAAGGCATGTTGAACTGCAGCAGCACTGAGGAAAAGCAAGAGAGCCCAGTAGTTCTGGTTCAAATCAGAGCCCAGCTCTGGCCGAGGCATCACTGCTCAGCTCCCTCCAGCAGCCTCGCAGGCCAAGCAGTGCAGGCGAGTGCTGCTAAGATGGGCGCTGGCCTGAGCTGTTGAGATACATTCGGTACCGGTTAGCATGAGACTGGTCAAATTCATTTCAGTTGTGACCTTTGCTGGTCACATCTGGTTTTCTGCTTTCTTCATACTGTTCCTGCTCTGCTTGCTGCCCTTTGTCTGTTGAGTGGCTCGTTTGCATGTTTAAACTGTCATTTACATGAACAATTCATGAAAGCTTTTTTCTCTTCCCGTTTCGGATAGGAGTTGAAGATGCCTTTAGTTTCACCTCAAAAGTCATGACTGTTTCTCTGCACAAGTTTTCACCAGGATTTTTCCCAGGCAAGTTGAACTTCTGAGGTTTGTGCTAATTCAGTTCGCACATCACTGATGAGGCTCCAGCAAAGGCGAGTCCCGTCCCTTCTGACCAGCAGAGGTGTCTCTATTCCTCTCCTATTGACCTAGGAGAAGGAAAGAGGAGGGAACTGCATGTTTGGCATTTCCCCCTTTCTGGTTTTGGCTGGGCTCTGACACAGCCGCTGCTGGGCAGCCACCTGTAGCCCTTGAAATCTGCATGACAGAATTGGGCAGAGTGCGAGAACCAGGTCCATCCAACCTCTCCTTTATTGGTGGTGGCAAGTGGACCTCTCTGTAGGGTTCTGACTCTCTACTCTCATCTGAGACATCCCACACGTTTCTCCTGCTGCTGATTCCTTTTCACTCATAATTAACCATGGGGTGTTTCTGTTTCTCAGGCACTGGTGATGTGACAGATGTTGGCCTGGGGAAAGGTCGCTATTACAGTGTGAATGTACCTATTCAAGATGGCATTCAGGATGAGAAGTATTACCAGATCTGTGAAACGTAAGCCCTCTTGCTCTGATAGTTTATTTGGATGGAGTTTTAGAGAACAGAGACTGCACGGGTTTTGTTTATTTACTATTTTTAATAACAGTTCTTCCTTAAGGCTTGCCCTTTCCCCTGTTACAGTTTTTGATTACAACAAACATGGTTCTTAAGTGGTCATAGAGGTCTTGTCTGAATCCTTAGGGAAACTGAATATGCAGAGGCTTGACTGGCACACAGATAATTGTCTATTGTTCCTGGAAGTGGAATGTCTAAGGCATGTTCTGCTAAGAGCCCTGTGGGAGCATACCTACTCACATAGCCTCTCCTTCAGAAGAGAAAGTTATGATGGGTCTGGCTAATTGTAGGCATCCGGAGTAGCTGATACAGATTCATAGAATCATTAAGGTTGGAAAGAACCTTATCATCAAGTCCAACCGTCAACCCAACACTACCATGACCACTAAATCGTGTCCTGAAATGCCACGTCTACACATTTTTTGAACATACAATTGGCCTCAGCCCATCGATCCAGCCTGGCCAGATTCCTCTGTAGAGCCTTCCTACCCTTGAGCAGATCAACACTCCTGCTCAATTTGGTGTCATCCGCAAACTTACCAAGGGTGCCCTTGATCCCCTTANGAGACTGCACGGGTTTTGTTTATTTACTATTTTTAATAACAGTTCTTCCTTAAGGCTTGCCCTTTCCCCTGTTACAGTTTTTGATTACAACAAACATGGTTCTTAAGTGGTCATAGAGGTCTTGTCTGAATCCTTAGGGAAACTGAATATGCAGAGGCTTGACTGGCACACAGATAATTGTCTATTGTTCCTGGAAGTGGAATGTCTAAGGCATGTTCTGCTAAGAGCCCTGTGGGAGCATACCTACTCACATAGCCTCTCCTTCAGAAGAGAAAGTTATGATGGGTCTGGCTAATTGTAGGCATCCGGAGTAGCTGATACAGATTCATAGAATCATTAAGGTTGGAAAGAACCTTATCATCAAGTCCAACCGTCAACCCAACACTACCATGACCACTAAATCGTGTCCTGAAATGCCACGTCTACACATTTTTTGAACATACAATTGGCCTCAGCCCATCGATCCAGCCTGGCCAGATTCCTCTGTAGAGCCTTCCTACCCTTGAGCAGATCAACACTCCTGCTCAATTTGGTGTCATCCGCAAACTTACCAAGGGTGCCCTTGATCCCCTTATCCAGACCATTGATAAAGATACTGCTTGGTAAATGCTTGATTGCATTGATAAAGGTGATGCTTGATCACCTTCCAAAACTGCCCAAATTAATGAATGAAATTGGTTCTGAAAAGATGTCAGTAGCTTTACCTGGAGTTTAAATATTAAACTTTTGAAGACAAAAAAAAATGCAGTATGTGAGAAACATTGCAAGTGCAGAAAAATAAACCTAGAAAGAAACCAGAGACATTCAAAAGCATTGTCTTTGCTCTAAAGACAAAGAGAAATCCGAGTTATTTTAAATGGCTATAGTAGTTTGCTTGATAAACTCATGATTAATTGTAGCTGAAAGAGCCACCAAGATGATTAAGGGAGTGGAGCATCTCCCTTATGAGGAAAGGCTGAGAGAGCTGGTTCTCTTTAGCCTGGAGAAAAGGAGACTGAGGGGGGACCTTATTAATGTTTATAAATATGTAAAGGGAGAGTGCTGGGAGGACAGAGCCAGGCTCTTCTCAGTGACATCCAGTGTCACGACAAGGGGCAATGGGTACAAGCTGGATCATAGGAGGTTTCAGGTAAACATAAGGAAAACTTTTTCACGGTGAGGGTGACAGAGCACTGGACCAGGCTGCCCAGGGAGGTTGTGGAGTCTCCTTCTCCACAGACATTCAAAACCCGCCTGGACGTGTTCCTGTGTGACCTGATCTAAGTGATCCTACTCTAGCAGGGGGGTTGGACTAGATGATCTTTCAAGGTCCCTTCCAACCCCTAACATTCTGTGATTCTGTGAAATAACTAATCAGCAATTTATCCTCTGATATTGTCCAGATTGTGGGGAAAAAAACAAACACACACATAAACCCACTACAAAATATGAATGCAGTTTGGCCCTCTCATTACACATGATGCAGGAGAATGTGTAGTCATGGATCTGGTGAAAACCTGCTTTAGCAGAATTTAGTGGTGTTGGGAGGCTCTGGAGATGAGAGATTGACAGTCATATTTGGGATCTGCTTGGAAGGGATTGTTCTTCCACTTGCTATTGCTGTAAGGGTTGACTACATCATGGGACAGGCAGTGAATGCAGGAGACCTAGCCTGCATCTGGACTTCACTGGTTGCTTTTCATCATGCAGCAGAATACAAATCCAGAATGTTCTTCCAGATTTTAAAAGTTTAAAATATGTCCATAGTCCCACAAACTTTGCAAAGATTTCACGTTCTGAGTTTTTCATGGTTTGGGATGAAGTTTTGGAACACGGGCTGAAACTCCAGACCCTTGCCTTCTTTCAAAAGATCCCAGGTTTTAACCTGGGGAAAAGGCCCAGTTTATCCTGGTGGATCATGGCGCTTTCTGAGTGCCCATGCTGACAGGCATTACGTGTCCACTGCATTTGGGCACGACCTCTAGCTCAAACCTACTTTCTGGTTGACATAATTAATCTGGCTGCTTTCTTTAGCTTACTGACAGGACTCGTGGTGTTTGCTGGTGCAGCTGTCACCTTGGCATATCATGGTTCTCACTGGGACGTGTACAGAGTGGGGCAGTCAGCAGCAGGGAGCCAGGAGGCAAGCTGGCGTGGAGAGTGTTTGCTGTTTGCTGGCTCGGAGAGCAGCAGGGCCCTGAGCAGATCAGGGTTTCGTCTGCCTGCAGTGTGGGCAAAAGGAGCAGGCAGGCCCATGTAAATGCAAGCTCTTTGTCACGGGGAAGCAGCTCTCTCCTTTGGCAGTGGTTTCTAATTGCATATCAAATCAGAGCTGGCAATACCTAGGCTCTCTTAACCAAGGCAAAAACATTTATTCCAGGGATCACATCTGTTTCTACTTTAGCAAAATTAAGATACTATTGTGAAAGGAACATGTTTTTCTCCATTATTTGTCTTGTGTTTTGTGCTTTGGAGCACAGTTCTGGGAACAGTTGCCTTCTGCAAAAGAGAATATTTATAATAAACTGTCGCCAGGACACTGGCCCTGCTGCACTTCAGCATCTGCTAGAGCTGAGGGAAATGTACTTCTGCCTCAAGAGCCATATGGGAGAGAGGAGAGTGAAAACCTAGACTGTGCCTTCCTCTATTCATCCTGTCCTGTCCTGGTGAGAGGTGTCTGAGAGTTTAAGATTGTTGTTTCACCTGACCCTGTTCTTCACCATGAGTTTTACAAGGGAGAGAAGCTGCTGGATTTGGCGTGCAGCCATTCTGCTTGGGGCAGTCAATGTAAGCGCATGGTTTGATGCTACCACTAAGCTGATCAGGACTAGATCTCCCTCAGTGCTTTTGCCTTCATCAGCCTTATGATGAGTTATTTGAGAGAGAAACTTACTGCAGGAAAGTAGTGGAGGCAGAAGGCTAACTAGGAGCAGAGGGAGTGTAACTGGCACAAGGCGGATGGGAGCAGAGAATGCAGAAACCTTGAGAAGTGTTGGTGGATCTGAGGGACCAGGGCCATGCTACCAGCATCCCTCTGAATGATGTTTGTGGTAACTGCTTCTCCTCTCCGCAGTGTGCTGAAGGAGGTGTATGCTGCGTTCAACCCAGACGCGGTTGTGCTGCAGCTGGGGGCAGACACCATCGCCGGAGATCCCATGTGCTCTTTCAACATGACACCCGAGGGAGTGGGCAAGTGCCTGAAGTATGTCCTGCAGTGGCAGCTAGCAACTCTCATCCTGGGAGGAGGTGAGTGCAGACATGTCCTGCTGTTCAGAAGGAGAGAGGGTTGTCCTCCTGTGACCCATCCTCAAGTGTGTGCCCTGGGCTCAGCACTGGCTGGAGTTTAGCAGGGTGACTGCGGGGCAGTGTCAGGAGGGCACTCTGTGGCACAGTACTGTTTTCACACAGACCTGAAGTCCTTGGTACTGACAGGTACAAGTCTCAGTTGTGACCCTAAGATCTTGAGTTAAAGGCTGCTTGGCTCCTCCAGAGAAGAGCTGTTAACCCCAATGAACTGACCCTTGCTTCTCATTGGCACCTCTGATTCCCATCTCTGCTGATCAGTCCTTCAGCATTTCTCTTTAAAAGTGAGCTTTGTGTTCCCAAACCTACTTCGGACATCTGGCAATGAATGGCTTCCTTTGGATTCAAGCAGGGGCTTAGGAAAAGGACTGGCTGCCTGCACAGTACAGCAGGGCTCTGACACCCAGCAAAAGCTGAGGTTGACTTAGCTCTGCCATGCTGCATAACCAGCTGCTTGTCCAGTGGGGAGAGCACAGGACAGCCTTCATGCAGCAGGGCATTTCAGAACAGAAGCCACTATGTGCCAGGGAGAGCCCATCAGTTCTGTTCCTTGAGCCATATCAGTTCAAGCTGTTGTCTTTTTTGAGATGGGGCAATTGCGTATAGCATGTTAAGCAAAGTTGAAATATTTTTCAACTTTGGACTCCCTCTCTTTTCAAAGTGATTTTTCTCTCTTACTATTTCAGTCAACCTCATTGGAAAAAAAAACTTCTGAATTTCTTGCAGGATTGCTTTCAGCTAAGGTTTCTCCTTGTGAGCTTATGTACCGTGACCATGGAGGTGACCATTACCATACTGACTGTGAAACCTCATTTACTTGTGAAGTAGTCACAAGTTGTACTAATGAGCTTTGTATTTGTCCTTCCAAACATGACAGTGCCAAAGAGTGCACCAGCAAATGGCTGGGCCTGTGTATTATGCTTTTGTGAGTTGAAGGCTGGCATTAAAAACCCAGGAATCCCCCATCTTCTCCTTGTTCCCAGAAGAGAGCCCAGCACATGGGACCAGGGGCTTGTGCTGGGCCTGAGATGGTGGCTGGAGGAGCCTGGTGTGTGCCACGCTGGATGTAACTGGGGTTCAGATTGGGAGGTCTGACCTTGCATAGCGTCACTCGGACCTGGCCTTCTGAAGAGAGCAGGTGCAAAATGCAGTTTGTGGGCACAACTGGAGTGGATGAAATAAACTGAATTCATGTAAACTGCACGTGTTGCCTTTATGATTTGTTCCTTCCGCTAAAATCTCTCCCTTTCTCTTCCCTTTCCCAACTCTTCCTCCTCTGAAATCACAATTCTTGATGGAGACAGGAGGCTACAACCTTGCCAACACAGCTCGCTGCTGGACGTACTTGACTGGGGTTATCCTTGGGAGAACACTGTCCTCTGAGATCCCCGATCATGAGGTAAAGCTTTGACAAACCCTTCCTTCTCCTTGCACAAGAGCTGAGTTATTTTACCTAATCCAAACGGCTTCCTTGCTGCTCAATACTGTTTTGTGGAGACACTCCTGTAACAATAATGCACTGTCCTAGCAGCATAGTGGGTGCTTTTCCCCAAAACTTGAGGCTGCTTGCATCTTTTGTAAGGGTGCTCAGGTGCCAGTAAACTCCAGTCTCAGAAAATTGCAGAGAGGATGAGGAGGGGGAATCACCTGTTTGCTCAAAGGGCTCTTTAGGATGTGCAGTACCTTTGCCAGGAAAGACAGGCAGAATCACCTCTTTGATGTAGTTAAGCTACATGCATCCCTCAGATGGAGAAAATGTTTTTGCCTTTTTACAAGCAGGTGCCCATGTGTAGCCCTGCCTCCAGCTCAGCCAGCCAGAGACCTCTCTGTTGACTCTTCTCTCCTATATTCTGCAGTTCTTCACAGAGTATGGTCCTGATTATGTGCTGGAGATCACGCCAAGCTGCAGACCAGACCGCAATGAACCACAGAGAATTCAAGAAATTCTTAACTCTATTAAAGGTGAGTTGTGCAAGCCAATGCTCCTGCTTCGAGCTTACAGGTCTTTTTAGAGAGGACTTGAGGAAAGCTCACTGGAGTCTTTTTCACTGACTAGAAAGGTGAACCAAATTCACTTGACTACTCATTGTGTACAACGTTCTCTGTCTCCTGCTTCACTTGGGATTCTTAGTGTTAGTAGCACATCAGCTCAGACCTGTGGGTCCCTGATAGTAAAAGCTGCTATTGCCTTCCCTCTGACTGGGCAGAGTTGCATGGGTCCCTGTCCTTATTAGAATCAGAGAACAGCACAGGTTGTAAGGGAGTTCAGAGATCTTCTGGCCCAACCTTTAGTGAGAAGGGGAGGCCAGATTAGATTATCTAGCACCTCGGCCAATTGCATCTTGAAAACCTCTAGCAATGGGGGCTCTAGCAGCCAAATCCCCTTAGATCAGAAGGGAATCTAAGACCCTTGACTTGGTCAGCCACTGACTCAGTGCTTGACTAGTCCCAGGCCGTGCTGCATTCTCCCCTGCCATGGCCAGGATGCTTCCCGTGCGGATCCAGACCTGTTAGTGAGCATCCAAAGGCTTCCCAGACAGCATCACGAGTGACTGAAACAGAGCAGGAAGCTCAGGTGCTGGATAGTGGGACTTCTTTTGCCACGCCACTCCCTGAGAGGAAAACTCATGCCTGTGGCAGAGGTGAGAGCCTAGAAACCCTGTTCCTCCCTCCCCAGCCACCACAGAGAGGCTGGTCCAAGAGCCCAGTGCTCTCCAGGACTGATTTTCCCTGCAGGGAGTTTTCCACTGCAGTGTGAATACGGAGCATCCAGTCCCCCAGCATGCAGGAAGAGTCTTTATCATCTGCTTGGGATGTGAACCACCATGTCTAAAGGGAAATTGTGGGTGAGGAGATGGCAAGGAGAGGACAGGAACTGCCAGCCTAGCCTGCAGGTTCTCTTTAGCACACATAGCTGCTCCAGAATTG
Source organism: Brachypteracias leptosomus (assembly GCA_013401335.1). Classification (NCBI taxonomy): domain Eukaryota; kingdom Metazoa; phylum Chordata; class Aves; order Coraciiformes; family Brachypteraciidae; genus Brachypteracias; species Brachypteracias leptosomus. The sequence continues at coordinate 12,096 of VYZX01013962.1, read as the reverse complement.
AGGGTCACCTGCCAAGGCTTTGCCAGGGTCCTGCAAAGCCCCAGCTACTCTTTTATTTCAGGCCTAATGAGATACTTTGGGCTGCCTTTGGCAGGAGCATGTGTAGGATCCCTGAGGCCAGCTCCTGGACACTGTCATGCCTCCATCAGCCCTTGGATCAGAGCCAGAGCTGCCTTGCTCTTAGAGCTTTGTGTAGAGCTGGGGCTTGCCTGAGGGCAAAGGAAGATAGTTTCCCACCTGACCTCCATGCGTTTCCTCAGGAGCTGGGACAGAGCTCTAGTCAGGCAGGAGCCTGAAAGCTGTTGGAGTCCATGGCAGGCAGCTGGGGGTGAGCCCTGCCAGCTCCTGTCAGCCTTGTTGATGTCCTTGCCCATCTCTCTTGTCCCTGTCCCCAGAAGCAGCTACAGATAGCAAGACAGGGCTCAGCAGCCCTTTTCACTCTCTGTGTGTGTTGTGGGGTGTTAAAAGCAGAGAAAGGAGGTGGGTGGGAGATGCGATGGCTGTGGGTGCCCTGGGGTGTCCATTCCCAAGCACAGGCCAATCCTGGGGAGTGGACATCCTCCCTGACCTGTCCAGGAGGGGAACAGCGTCTCGCTCCGGAGCTGGAACGAAGGGATCTATACTGTGCACTCCTGGCAGGGCATCCAGCCTGGAGGAAGGACAAGGCAGCAGAGTGAGCATGTGCCCCTCTGTGCTTGCCCATGAATCCTGAACTAATGATCAGCCTGCAGGAGAAACTTGTAGCAGAAGTGGTAGCAGGGTCTCCCTTTGGGAGTTCCAGAAGTCTGGCTCAGGGCAGAGCAGCAGCCTCTGTGAAGGGAGCAAGGGGCCAGCAGGGACCAGGGTCTGCACTGAGACTAGGATTCCTGTATCACTGCCAGGTCCATCAGGCATAGGGGTGGCACCCCTGCCCCTGCGTGGGCCACTCTGTCAGGCTGAAATATCAGTGGAAATATCCTTTTCTGCCTCCTTTTATTTGCAGGGAATCTGAAGCATGTTGTGTAGTGGAGAAGGAAGGCTCATGTTTCTGCAAGAGCATTTCCTGTGGGGAAGATGGTGTGTTTATGTGAGCAGCTGGTGAAATCTGACTGTAAGGGAAATTTGGAAGAAATTGCTGTTGATTGATTTTTTTCTCTTTAAAGAAGAAAAGCTGCTGAGCACCACAAGGACTGTGGTTCTTCCCAGGCAGGAATGTGGGCCCCCCAGCCACAGCCTTCCAGTGCCAGCAGAGCCTCCCTTCCTCCTTTCTCTTTCCTTTTTTAACACTGCAGAGTTTACTCTCACAACTGGTTTTAAATGTTTTTTAAGAGAGGGGCTGCTCGAGCTGTGAACTCTTTCCAGCTGTAGCCCAGCATCACATTGCCTTTCTGGCAGGAGCATGGCCTCTGAGCTGCCCCCCCCCAGGGAGCAGTGCCAAGGGCCAGCTGGATCAGCCACTTTCTTTTTAACAGGATTTTTGGTTTTTTTAATAAAGTATTTGAAATACTCCTCCAGCCCTTTCCTTTCTTCCTGCACTCACCCTGCCTTGCCAGTGCTCTTTTCCATAGCACTTCACATGTTCAACAGAGGTCCAGCCAGCACTGGAAAGTAAAGATCTGCTGTTGCATTTATGACCATCCCTTCCCAGCCCCATCATGTAAGGCAGCACAGACACCTCTACCAGGTAGATGAGTGGGCTCCTGAAGTCCTGTGCAGAGGGACCAGACCCCAGGGATGCTCTCCAGAGTGTTAAGGGAGATGCCAGGCAGGGTGGCAGCTCCTGTCCCAGTAGATCTCAGATGAACTTCCAGATGCCCCAGCGCCCCATGAGAGCTGCCACTCAATATCTCAGGAAGGCATTTCCGGGTGGGGGGTGGAGGCAGGTATGCAGAGACCTGGGGTGGATCCCTCCTGGTGCCTCGGCCATGTAGCCTAGCTGCCCTTGCCCCCTCCTTCACCTGGCCTGTGGAGCTTTTATGTGTGCTGTTTCTTTTTAAAGATGTCCAGTCTCTGTGGGAAACCATATTTCCTGTTGCTTTAATTAGATTATGCTGGAATAAATAGCAAGATGAAGGGACTCCTGGCCTGGCACGGATTTCTTTTGGTTTCTTGTTTTTCCTGACTGATACAAACAACAGGAAATCCAGCATGAAGGCAGTTCAGCTGGAGTGACTCCTGACCCCTTTCCTACTTACCCACATGTCCCTCTGGCATCAGCTGCAGTGGAGTGGAGTGAGACCAGCCTTGCTTGGTGACCAATGGCAGGAGGCTGGTGCTGGCAGGAGGCTGTCACTGCCACTGGCACAGCAAAGGCTCTCAGTGCCCATGGGCAATGTCAGCCCTGGGGATCGTTCAGACAGGAGAAAAATGAGGTATGGGGAAACAGAGAAGCTGGCCCGCTACCCCCTCCCAGCCACCTCAGGGCCCCACATCCCCATACCAGGCCCAGATGGCCCTGGGAGCTGTGGGAGCTGCTTCAGGAGCACAACTGGGAAAACAAATAAACAGTAGGAAACCTCACCAGGTGTCAAACATGATGGCACTAAATGGGATTTAGGTGAGGTGCAGGGAGACCTACATCTAGGGATGGAACTAGGGATACGGCATCCTAAACCAGGCAGGTTGCCCACACGCAGACAGATGGGGAAATGGGCACCAACTCCACCATCTCCAGCCACATTCCTGAATGGGGAGAGACAATTGGAGCTCCTGTGGTTGCAAAGCAAGGGAAGCACAAAAGGTGGGACAAAGGCTCGGGGTACCCCCAGTGCCCCCTCAACCGATTTCCTCATGCTCAAATCCCCCTACAACCATCTGAGGACACCAAGCCAACATCACTCTCACTGGCCCTGGCGCCAACTGAACCCCATCATGTCACGCTCGAGGACAGGACCACCTGGTGCAGCTCCACTCAAAGGCCTGACAGGGTGCGAGAGGCTGGGGGTGCCCCATGGAGCCTGGTCCCCCTCTCCACGACCCACCGCCCCGTGCTTCCTGGGCACGGACGCAGCTGCCGGGAGGCCGCTTGCGGCTGGGAGGGGACGGGTCACCCCTCCTCGCTGGTGGAGGCTGCCTAGACCACCCCCTCGTATACCACGGGCAGCATTGAGGGGAGGGCCGTGCCTGTGCAGGGGCGGGGGCACACACTCGCGGTCCGCCCCGGCACCGGACGGCGCTGAACCTCCGGGCCGGCAGGGGGCGCCCCGCCCCGCATCCGCCGCGCCCACGGATATCAGCGGCGGCCCGGAAGCAGCCGCCCTTTCCCGGCGGAGCGCAGCCATGGTGAGTTGACGGCGCGGCCTCTCTCCGCCGCCATCCCCTGCCATCCGCCGCCCGTCGCGGGCTGCCGCCGCCCCCGCTGTGTCGAGGGCCGGGGGAGGGAGCCCTCAGCCNAGGGGCTGGGGCTGGGGCTGAGCCCGGGCCTAGGCTGCCTGCTGCAGCGGCCTTTCCCGCTTACTGCCGGCCCAGGTGGCTCTGCAGCCTCACCAAGGCGGGTGCTCGTGAGTGGCGGTGAACTGGGGCAGGTGGGCAGTGCAGGGCAGAAGGGGGTTGCTTCCTGTTGGGCACTTTGCAAACGACTTTTGCATTTCCTCCCTTTGAAGGAATATGGTAGTGGGATAATTGGGTGTTATCTTCTAACCCACTTGTTGTGTTTTCTTTCATTGGGGTGGGTCAGTAGATGGTTGTATTGTGTTGGGGGTAGTGTCTTTTGAGGCAGGCAAGATGTTGGGGAAAGGTGCTGTGAATGCCAGAAAAGAGATCTGCAGCCTGTCATTGCCTGCTTAGCAGTTAGGTTCTGTGGAACTGTTCTTGGGTGCTGCTTTGAGACTTCTTTGGGCAGTAACATTGTTCACCTGGGAACAGTTGACACTGATGCGCTTGAGCACCCAGCAGAAAGCTTCTGTTTGCAGGCACCCCGTCCATCGACAGGCCCTCACAAGCTGAGAGAGTGCCTTCCGCTCATCATCTTCCTGCGGAACAGGTTGAAGTATGCCCTGACAGGAGATGAGGTCAAGAAGATCTGCATGCAGAGATTCATCAAGATAGATGGCAAAGTCCGCACAGACATCACCTACCCTGCAGGCTTCATGGGTGAGTGAGGAGGGCTGATGTAAATACCTCTGGCAACTCTGCTGCAGTGGTGGGAGGATGTTTTGTGAGGCTGACACGATTTAGGGGGAAGTGTGCTTTCCTGGTGGAGTTGAAGAAAAGCATAAGTAGTTGTTACTTAATTTGGAGTTGTGTATTTGCAGTGATTATCAAAGTCAGATATCAGCCTGTAACTGCCTGCTAGCATATATGTAAATTGCCGTTCAAACTTCAGCCTTTGGCAGATTTTGATCTACTCTAGGTGGTCCTGCTCTGGCAGGGGGGTTGGACTAGATGGTCTTTTGAGGTCCCTTCCAACCCTTAACATGCTGTGATTTTGCTTTTTGCACTGTATCACAGTAAAAGGTGTGATCCTGTGGTCGAGAGGAGATAGACCTCGTCATTCACACCTCAGGCGTTGCTCAGCAGTCCCTAGCTTACTCTAAACGTGAGCTTTGTGCAGAGTTACAGCAGCGTAGCTGATAAGAGCTGCTATTTTATTTCCTTCTCTGAAATCAGATGTCATCAGCATTGAGAAGACAGGAGAGCATTTCCGCTTGGTATACGATACCAAGGGCCGGTTTGCTGTTCACCGCATCACAGCTGAAGAGGCCAAGGTGAGGGGCTTAAGCTTGGAGTAAGTCTGGGCCCAGTTAGGTTTGGTTGGGGTGGTGTTTCTTCTGGCATCTCCTGAACGGGGGCAGTTGGCTCTCTTTCCTGAGAGCTGAGTCCATGCCAGCCTTAAGATCAGGGCCTTCAGGGTTAAGGTACGAAGCCTTTGGCAGGGGGAAATCTTTTGGTGATGTGAGAGCAGCTCCCAGATGACTGCAGGTGCATTGTCTGGTGCTTGAAATGACCCTGTTGGCTTGGGCTCCATTACTGTTACAGGGAGCTTTAGGGTGGGAGTGGCTCTGCTGTATGTGGTGAGCCTTAGCACAGGGCTGTAATCAGAAACGTACTGCCTGTGGTGCAAGTCTTGAACTCCTTCCTGGGTCTGTTATGGAAGTGTTTACAAAACTGCCCTCTGGCCCTGGGTGTCCGGGAGAGACTGCTGCACATGGTTCCTTAACTGTAGCATGTTGCGATGCCTGAGTTGGAAGTCCACCTTCCTGTTGACCTGTGAGTCCCAAAGTGGCTTTGAAAGACCCAGGGGTGAAAGGTGGGAGGGAAACTAAGGTGCTCTGGACGAGGGATACAGGTCTTTCTTGGGTCCTGAAGAGACCACCACCTCTGTTGTGTGACCATGGGCTCCAGGGCAAAATGAGGAAGGCGTAGGCTTTCCTGGGAAAATGTAGCCAGTGTTGATGGGGAGGCCAGTGCCCAGAGTGGACAGCTGTTCCTGAAGCACAGATGTTTTCCAGTGGGGCTGCAGTATAGCTGCATGGTAGCTCTACAAGAGGCATTGCAGGGGCAGCAAGGTTGGCAAGTCATTGCCTGGGAATCTGTTGTGAGCCCTGGAATGTCTGTGTGTTTTGCTTGGGTACAAGGCCTGCTGTGGCTGGAGGCTGTCTAGGGGACAAGAGTCTCCTGGTCCATGGTGCCATTCACTGCTTCAGCTGAGCAGTGTTGGGTTTTGTTTGCAGTACAAGCTGTGCAAGGTGAGGAAGATCTTCGTGGGCACCAAAGGAATTCCTCATCTGGTCACCCATGATGCCCGCACCATCCGCTATCCAGACCCCCTCATCAAGGTGAATGATACAGTCCAGATTGACCTGGAGACAGGCAAGATCACAGATTTCATCAAGTTTGACACAGGTAGGTCTTGCATCCCATGTAAAACACTACTTTTCCTCACTGTGGAGAGCAGCATGGAAGTTAAATACAAATGCCAGATATCTTTGCTCTAAAGTAGAGAAGCAGTAGTGGCAGCCTTAAGAAAGGGGTTATTTCCCTGGGGCATCTCAACCTGGAGCTGGAGCAGGGATTCCTCCCATGTGCTGGCAGTTGGGATGCATTTGGCTTAGGGACTGGGACTGGTTCCAAGAGCAAGCAGGCACCAGGTAGAAGCAGTGAGCTGGTGGAGAGGTTGCTTGAGCCCAGCTCTCAAGGGCCTGTAGGCGGAAAGTTCTGAGCGGCTGCAGAGAGATTCCTATCTCTTTAGTGTGGGAGAAGGTTTCAGCTGCAGGGCTGTGAGCAGTGCAAGGACAAGTGGTATGGGAATGGCTCCTTGATGCTGACAGCCAACAAGGTGGGGGGCAAGTGTTTGGTATGGGCCTTAGGGCCAGAGAGCTGTTTGGCTCCTTAAGGTGTGTCTTGTGGGGTATAGGTGTCACCAGGTGCTCTGATGGCTGCTGTGTTGGGCCAGTGTGTCTCTACCCCTGCTGTTCTCCAGCAGTGCTCCTCAAAGAGCTCAAATGCGGCATCAGGTGCCAAATCTTGTCACATCTGTCTTCCTTTGCCACAGGTAATCTGTGCATGGTGACCGGTGGTGCCAACTTGGGCCGTATAGGGGTGATCACCAACCGGGAGAGACACCCTGGGTCATTCGACGTGGTTCACGTGAAGGATGCCAATGGCAATAGCTTTGCTACCAGGCTCTCCAACATCTTTGTTATTGGCAAAGTAAGCTCGCGTGGATGGACGTGAGGCGGGTGGGTGTTGGGCTGCTGGCTGAAGCAAAGAAGCATTGGTGTCTTCTCTAGGCAGCTGCCTTTGACCCAGTGAAACTCTAGTGCTGGCACCAGTTCTGGCTCTTCTCCCTGTGGTTCTGCCTTCTCTGGGCTGACTTCTCTGGGAAGGGGAAGTGTCCATAAATTTAGGAATGGGGATGTTTTCAAGAAGCAGCCCTGTGATTTTTTTCAACCTTCTGAGAGTTGGGAGCTGAGCAGTGCTCAGATCTTGATGTGACCTGAGTGGCTGCTCTGACTGAGAGTGTCCTCTCCCCAGCGCCTCTGCTGTCTCACCATTCCCAAGGGGTTCTTTTGTCCAGGTTGGAAAGGGGGGGTTCAGTTTGGCTGAGCGTGACTGAAAGAGGCAGAGATAGGCCTGGACACCTTTGGCACCTTCCTAAGGGGCTTCTGCTGGGCCAATGCCACATTGTCCAAGCCAGCATGGACTGAAGGAAAGAAGCCAGAGAGTCGTGGTCAATGGGGCAGAGTCCAGTTGGAGGCCTGTAACTAGTGGAGTGCCCCAAGGGTCAGTACTGGGGCCATTATTATTCAATATATTCATCAATGACTTAGATGAGGGAGTTGAGTGTACTATCAGCAAATTTGCTGATGACACCAAGCTGGGAGGAGTGGCTGACACACCAGAGGGCTGTGCTGCCATCCAGCGAGACCTGGACAGGCTGGAGAGTTGGGCGGGGAAAAATTTAATGAAATACAATAAGGGAAAGTGCAGAGTCCTGCATCTGGGCAGGAACAACCCCAGGTTCCAGTATAAATTGGGGAATGACCTATTAGAGAGCAGTGTAGGGGAAAGGGACCTGGGGGTCCTGGTGGACAGCAGGATGACCATGAGCCAGCACTGTGCCCTTGTGGCCAAGAAGGCCAATGGCATCCTGGGGTGTATTAGAAGGGGGGTGGTTAGTAGGTCGAGAGAGGTTCTCCTGCCCCTCTACTCTGCCCTGGTGAGACCTCATCTGGAATATTGTGTCCAGTTCTGGGCCCCTCAGTTCAAGAAGGACAGGGAACTGCTGGAGAGAGTCCAGCGTAGGGCTACAAAGATGATTAAGGGAGTGGAGCATCTCCCTTATGAGGAAAGGCTGAGGGAGCTGGGTCTCTTTAGCTTGCAGAAGAGGAGACTAAGGGGAGACCTCATTAATGTTTATAAATATATAAAGGGGGAGTGTCACGAAGATGGAGCCAGGCTCTTCCTGGTGACAAACAATGATAAGACAAGGGGTAACGGGTACAAACTGGAACACAGGAGGTTCCACTTAAATATGAGAAGAAACTTCTTCTCAGTGAGGGTAACAGGACACTGGAACGGGCTGCCCAGGGAGGTTGTGGAGTCTCCTTCTCTGGAGATATTCAAAACCTGTCTGGACATGTTCCTGTGTAACCTCATCTAGGTGATCCTGCTCCGGCAGGGGGATTGGACTAGATGATCTTTTGAGGTCCCTTCCAATCCCTGACATTCTGTGATTCTGTGTGATTCTGTGATGCTGGCTTCTGCTTTTCCCCACTGAGGGGAGAGCTCTGCCTCTGTCTGGGTTTCCTGATATGAAGTGACTGCTTCTTCCTTGCTGCAGGGCAACAAGCCATGGATCTCCCTGCCTCGTGGAAAGGGCATCCGCCTGACCATTGCTGAAGAGAGAGACAAGAGACTGGTGGCCCAGCAGAGCAGCGGGTGAACTCCAGTTCGGGCTGGCAGCACTCCTTGTCAGTGTATTAATTAAACTGTTTACCAAATGGCTTTGTGACTGACTGGGGAGCATCCCAGGGCTGGGGGAAGCTGGGCCATGCCAGTGTTGCATTGGCCAGTTGCTCGTCTGGGCTTTGAGGGGGTGGCATTTGGCATCCCAAGCCTGGCTGGTGCCTGCTTACTGGGGAGGTCCCTCATGGGCTGCTGCTTTTTTGTTTCTCTTCAGTATTTTTTCTTCATATCTCTCCCACTGCTCCAGTGCTGGCCTGCTCTCGGTCCCATTTTTTCTCTTAATCTGCCATGCTGCCTGCGTCTGTTTCTTAATTCCTCCATCTGTCCTGCAGCCCATCGCTATTTTTTCCTCTTCTATCCCTTCATCCTACTCCCTCCTTGTTTCTTTTATTTTGCCTCCCATCCTTTTTTTCCTTTTTCATTCCACCTTTCTGTCCTCTCTGTCCCTCTCTCTGTGTTGGTCTGTCCTTCTTGCCTTTCCCCTGATTGCTCTGTCCTGTTAGCTTGTCGTCGTCGTTCTCAGTCACTCTGTCCTGCTCCCTGTCAGTTTTTTCTCACTCAATCTGTCCTGCAGCCCAGTGCTTTTTTTTTTCCTTCTCCATTTATTTTTAATGCTGCCTGTCTAGGCTTTCCCCCTTCCACCTCTGTCCTGCTCCCAGTCTTTATTTTTACCTGTCTTTCACTTTATTCTGCCTTCCTGTCTCTTTTTTCTCTCTCTGTCACCTTGTCTTGCTCCCTGTCCCTGTCTTTCTCTGGCACTGTCCTCTCCTTGTCCTTCTCCCCCTCACTTCTGTTTCCCTTTCTGCACTCAGCTTCAGTGATGCAGCAGGGCCCTGCTGCAGTGTAAAGGGATTTATCCTCTAGGTTGCAGCACTTCCCAGGCTAAGGCAGCTCTCGCTATCATCTGGGGTGGATTTCACTTGGAAGAGACTGCAGATAGTATTGGTGAAGAGTGATGACCTTATAGGAGATGACTAGAAGCTTAACTCAGCTTTTCCTGCCCCAAGAAGCTCAATCAGGTGTATTTTGCAGCAGGGTACGGGCAGCAGCAATCCAGGTGCAGACATGTTCAGGAAGGCACAGATCTCCTCCTAACAAACTCCTCCCAACAAACAGGGCTGCTGCTGTGCAGAAACGCTGCTCAGATCTTTGTGTAAAAGCACTGGAGAAATTCTCAGACCTTACCCAGAGGAGAAAGACAAAGTTCATTTTAATAAAATTAATGCAGCCCAGGGTCTGACAGAGCTACTGGAAAGGGCTGCAGCTTCAAATCCTGGGTGTCCCACATCTCTGGTTTTATCAGGCTCACACCCAACTGGGAAATGGCTCTCCTGCTACTTGACTCACAGCTCTGTCGGAGCTCCCTGCAATCTGATAATAGCTGGCTGTCAGGACCACTGGCCTGGTGGTGCTCAGCCTTTCCTTGCCACCTGGTCCATACTCTAGGCCCAGCCCTTCCTCTGGCACCTCGTGTACGTGTGTGTTCCTGAACAGCAGAGACATCTTTAAGCAAAGATACCACCTTATAAAGGGCCTTCCCAGGCTCATCTCAACATGCAGGTAACCTAAGGCATGCTCTGGGGCTCTAAGGAATACTACGTACTTGTCTGCAAAAGCAGGTGAGATGTTGTCCAGGATGCTCCTAGTTCCAGTAAGAGACAGCTGGGCTTTTTGGTCAGCAGGCTCAGGGAGCCTGCAGCTGAACCAGCCTTTCCTCTGCAACTTAAGCATGGTTTGGGCTGGCTTCCTTAGCTGCAGAGGGGAAAAAAAGGTGCCTCCAACCTGCGGAGGAAAGCTTGCTAATTTAGGTATCAAGCTGTAACAGAGACAGGAAGAGGGCACAGTGAGCCCTGGGAAAGATGCAGAACTTCACGTACCTGCTGCTTTCAAGGGTGCTAAAAGGCTGAGCCTCCTACAGTCCCTCAGCCTGTAGCCCTCAGAGCATCTCACAGGACTGGAGAGCTTTGCTCAGAATGTTATGCTTCCCAGCATGCCCTTTCTAGCCCCAGCATTTTGCTCTAGCAGAGAACGACCAAATAAAGCTCAGCAGGCCCAGCCAGGGGAGTGTTGTGATGCCAGTGGGAGCTATGCCTCAGCTGGAAAGTCAGGTAGCTCATGGAAGGGGTACAAAGGGGATGGTGCTTCAGGCTCAGCTGAGCCTGGGTGGTGTGTTCCTGCTGTTGGAAAACAGATAACCTGGTGCTGGGGAAATGTGGGTGCTTTAAAAAGGCAGTAGAGGGTCACTGTTCACAAGTGGCTTTGGGTCCTCTTTGCAGAGGGATTTGATTTGGCTCGTGTTTGCACAAAGATGGGTGCTGCGTGATCATTCCTCAAAGCCAGAGCCCCAACACATCCCACATCACCAGCTGCTGCTGCTGCACAAAGTTTTAGTGATTCAGCTTTCTAGGGCAGATGCCTCCTTGTTCACCTCTAGGGTTGGTGGAGATGTCCTCGCTTGCTCTGTCAGTCACTCCACGTGCTCGTGCCTTGTTCTTTGGAGCAGGTGGGACCATTTGCAGATCTACCCCTGCAGCCTTTACCTTTGACCCAGTTGCTGCAGATCGTCGCTGACTTCAGCCTTTCTTCGGCAGTTCCCCAGTTCTCAGCACCTTTGGGGGAGGATGTTCCTTTTTCCATGGCTTTTAGGTCTGGCTGTTCACCTTCCACAGTTCGAGAGAGTGAATGCCTTGCTCTCTCTTGGCTCCTTCTCACCACCAGCTCACGTTTCACAAGGCTCTGAAAACTCTTACAATTAGCAACACAACAAAGGAAAAACCTCTCTGCCTCCTATAGGCCACCCCTGCCTGTCTGTCTCCTCCCCTCCTCCCCGTTTTGTACCCCGGTGCCTGTGTCTCTGTCCGTCCTGTGTCTGTGCCCCCCACACCCCCAGTGGTTTTAACCTGCCCTGGGCAAGATTTTCAGGGGATGTGCCCCCCATCCCCTGCCCCCCTGAGCCCCTGCTCCATCCACTCATCCCCCCCAGCTTCTGAAGAGCTGCTGGGGCATGTCCAGTGCTGCTGTGTTGTTACCAGCAGGTGCGCAGCCCCTGTGTGAGGGGCTGGANAGACCAGGAGGTGATGAGTCTGTGGTGGCTGCTGACTGGGATGGGGGGTGGGGAGGGGAGGGCTGGGCTGGGCTGGGCTGGGCTTCTGCTGAGCTGTCCTGGGGCCTTTCTCCTTGGCTGTCGTGATGGTTCCTGCTGTGGCAGATTTCTGCAGAAATATGGAGTCTTTGGGACAGAGAAGAGCAGAGAAATGTGGTATTTCTGAGGGGATGTTGCTCTTGGCACTGTTCTTTTTTTATTTTCAGGTGATGAAGGGGAAGCTGGAGACTGCAGGAAGGTCCTGGTTTAGCTGCTGGGAGTTCTGTTGAGGATGGATTCAGACCCTCAGCCCTTTGACAGCATTCACAGTGGATGGACCTGTGTTTGGGAGGGGGTTCTGGGGAGAAGGAACAAGGCAGGGAATTGCTGGGGCAGTTCCAGTGTGTGTGTGTTGCTGTGTTGTTTGTGTTCTGTGCCTTAGAGCTTCCTCTGGGCTTGATGTTCTCGTGGAGAGATGCCAAGAGACAAGATTCGCACCCAAGAGCGACAGTGGAGGCGAGCGGAGAGCTGGAAGAAGGTGGGTTGGAAGTCTTGTCAGAGGGGAGATAGGACCTGTGACCTGTCTGATGGGGGTTTTTTGGTTGTTGTTTATTTGTTTGTTTTTC
>VYZX01013961.1:73342-83735 GCA_013401335.1 Brachypteracias leptosomus | reverse complement strand
CCCTTAGTTACTGTTAATACATTAGACTCCTTAGCAAAAAAAAAAAAATAAATTCTCAAGTTTCCTTTCCTCCCAAAGTACTGTCTTGTTCTGAGACTTCAGCTTTAAAGAACCGAAATCTTGATATCAAAAAGTATCAAGGATTAACATGGGTTTGCAACCTTCACACATTCTTAAGATACTTCCAGTTCTCATCAGTCCCTAGTGAAGAGCTTGCACTTGCATGACATTTTATCATATGCTACTCATAGGATACTGTGGTTTCTACAGACGCTATTAAAACTTTCCGCTTCAGTCTTATCTGAAAGTAGTTTTGACTCATTTCCCTATTATTAGCAAAAGACTGGTTTACAGAATCACAATACCATTTTTGTAAGACATTAAAGTCTTTTAAGAGGCTATTTAGGTGAAATTATTTACTCTTTCTGGAACATGCCTCTCATCTCCAGATCTCCTGCAACCCACCAGACCCACAGCTCTTAAAATTGTGATTATGTATAAATCAAAGATGGACACTCTCCACTCTCAGATTTTCTACGGATTCAAAATACAAACTTCTGAGACTCACTATCCAAGATACTAAGTTACTTCAAATGTGCACATTAAGCAAGTAAATGTATGAGTAACACAGATAGAAATAACAAGGAAAATGTGAGTCAAGACATTTAACTCAGTTTAAATTTTATCAGAATACTGAAATGTACGTATCTTTATAAAAATTCATTCCTTGTTAAAGTATCAAGCATGCTTTAGTAAGACTCCAGACCGCTCTTACTGAGTCTCATTCGATGGCAACCTCTTTCACAATAACCAATACCACTTCCTCCAGCATACAAGGGGGTTTTGTTTTAATATCATCAACGTCGCTACCTAGATAACAAGGCAGCCTGGGAACTGGTCTAGCTGTGCATCACAGTCCCACACAGTAAACCAAAAAGCATACTACCACCAGAACAAAATTGAATCAAATTTTTATGGAGTCTTTCTGTTTTCAAAATATACTGTGGCATTTCTGAGGAAGACATTAAACGACAATTTTGACATGCCAAGCCTGTGTGGACAAGTTCCTATTTTCCAAATTCATCACATGGCTCTGAAGCATGTGATAGGAGTATCCCCTGGGTCCCAGCAACCTGTTATATCCCCTCAATCTACATCAGCTTCCTCTTTCCTCCCCCTTCATTCCTTCTTACTAAATCTGCAGGAAAACCAGCTTATTTTAAAAAGCCTTTTGCTTCTTCTGTTCCTAATTGCTGTTGAATCCTGCAGCTCTTTGCTCTAATGTGAACAAGTCATGAAGGATACAAAAGAACTAGCCAAAGGCACAGACATCAACTGGGAACAAGCACGTTATGTATTAAAAGGGCACGACAAGCAAGGAAGCAAAGCTACAGACTGTCTTTAAGGAGAAAATTTTCACTGCTGAGTGGTCTTCAAATGGACAGATTTTCTGCACTTGCACATTATTATAATTCAGGTGTTCTCTGTCCTGCTTTTCCATCTACAAATGGATTAGGCATTGCAGAAACCAAAGAGGAACAAAGTATTTCACAGCCCTGCAAGCAGGGGCCTCTTTTCAAGCCTTTTGACTTAAGAGAAAGAAGAATAGGGAAAGAACAATAGCACAATCTCTGCTGGCAAGTAATGTGTACCCAAAATATCCTAAAAATATAAAACAGACAAGGAAATAAGATACTTGAAGTCTTGCACTCCACAGCTGATTTTCAACACTGCAGACGGATACAAGAACTAGCTATGAGTCACACAAAACCCACTTTATTTGTAGTGGAAGAATTAATAAAGTTGCTTAATATGCTTTAATGTAACACTATCAAGCAGCAGGTCTAGTAAAGAAATAATATTTCTAAAATTCCCACTAATTACTCCTCACATAGTAGTTAGGTCAATTTTATAAGTCACTTGAAAAGGGAGAAGTCAATGTTAACTTGTTTTATAGCAACTACTTAGAAAATGGTGGGTTCTCTGCTGAATTTATTTTTGTATCCATAACATGGACACAAAACATATATCATATATATATATAACATATATCATATATCAACTTTTTGTTTGTTTTTTTAATCTGCCCAGTAACCACCACAGTGGTCTACACACACTACTTAACCAGATATAAATCAGAAGTAAGAAAATATCTTAAGCCCACTTACTCCTAAACAATAAAGTGTGCTGTACTGGTGAGGAGCAAAGATAACTACAAATGGGTGTGAACCCAAGCTCTGTACCAGCTCTGCAGAAGAGGTCAAGGAAGAAACAGTAGCAGTAGTCACAATACCAAGTGAAGAGGATGGAAGGACAGGACAAGAAAATGAAGACAATCTTCTCAAGTGACATTCAATTTAAAAAAGCTAACAAACAAACAGAAAACCCAAACCACAACACCAAACACCAAGAAAACAACACACCATGCACACACTCTTATGCAAAGATCTCACTGCATCCATTATTTCTAGTTTGCTACCTTGGAGCATTGGCATATTGTCACACTTTAGAGCATGCAAGAGGTTAAAAACAATGAGTCCAGTTTTGGACAGGAAAACACTTTCTCTAAGTATCCCTTACACTTTCAAATTCTTGGTTTTTGAAGACTACAAAACATGCATTAAGCAAATGGATCTTTTCTTTTGATTGCTTAGATTGCTTTCCTCTTTTTCAGGAGACAGGAAAGAAGATTTATTTTTATAGGACAACTCAAGCAGCTTGCAGGAATTTTCAAACCAAAGCTGTGTATAAACTAGAATGGCAGTAAACCACCTAGAAGTTATCCTATAGGTGCTAGACAAAGTCTAGCTTGGATCAGTAATAAATAGGTAAGCTCTGCATTCTGTAAAGTTACATACATCATTAGACATACACAATATTGATTAGATATTTTAAGTGTATTCCTATTACAGTAAAGTAATGGCCATGCAGAAAACATACAGAAATAAAATTCCATCTCCTCTTTCCACAGCCGAAAAACTAAAACAACAACAAATCCCAATTTATACTATTTTTTTTATAGGAAAGAAACTTTAAGAAAGAACAGATTTACATTAAACAGCAGAGGTAACAAAATTGGTTTTGAAAAGTTAGAAGTTAAAAGGAACTCACTTTGCAACATGGAATAACACTCATTTTTTGTTAACAAATAAGGTAGCAGGGAAAAACAAACAACTGCATTTCTGAGTTATGCCACAAGGTATGCTTGAAGGCTTCAGCAGTTTTAAGAACAAAATCTTCTGAATATATGAATTCTCCTTCTTCCCCTCCTATCTGCCTTCCAGCCTTTTTAAGTCCATGCCGAGTTCTGGATTCATTATTCAGGTCTAAAATTAATATTTCCCAAACCACAGAGATCAAATGCAGTGTCACTAGGCTCTTAAAAAACCAGGAATTCTAAGTGGCAGTCACATACTTGGATGGCTCAAAAAAATTACTTTAGTGCATGTAACAGTCTCTTTATTGTATAAAGATGAAAAACAGCAAGTCACCAAGGAAGCTTAATAAGCAAAGCGGTACTCTTTAGAGGAGTACTCTGCAGAAACATGGCACTAAAATTAAGGTCATAGTAGTGACTCAGAATGCCCTTTTTACTTGGGCCCTCCAAAAGGTTTCAAGGAACTTTTTATGCAATCCAATGACCCTCTGACAACACACATCCTTATATTGTTCGTTCTTGTGATACAGAGCAGCAGTACCTAAAAAAAAAACCCACAAAAACAAACAAAAAAGCCTACTAAGTGCTACAGTCTAATGGCTTTCAAGCTGCATGTTGAAACTTGATAGGATGACTAAAAATACAGACTTAGCTCTTCATAGTTAGTTCAAATCAAGACACAAACAAAAACAGAGTTCCCTACAGATGTGAGAGTCCCTTCCCCATATTGAGATATCAGGTATTGCCTAAACTAGTCCAGTTACTTAGATGTTTTGAATAGTATAAAGGCTTATTAATTAAAAAAAAAAAAAGTCTTCATACAAAAAAGAAAACCCAGTGAACATATTTCTCCAGTTTTCATACCTCTTTCTTCCTCGTGCTTTTTGGCTGAGGCACTCTTAGGTCTTCCTCTTCCTCGTCTGCTATGATCTGAATGGCTGTTAGACCTGGATCTTTTTCGGTTTTCTAAGTCTTTATTTACTGCAGAATTTATCTTCTCTCGCTTAACTCTCTCTGTCCGTCTCCTTTTGGCCTCACTCTTGTTTTCTGTGCAAATGAATAGAGATGGTATGATCTAGGGTTGTTTTCATCTTCATTCTTAATTTACTCTTAGTGCTTACCCCACCTTTTTTTCTTCAAATCTCTTAGCAAAAGTGGTTAGATGCCTACACCTCTACAAAACAATTACATATGCATGATATCCATGCAGAAGCTAAGATATCAGATCCAGAATGACACTTTACTTCTTGATTACAAGGACCAAGCCTTTAATTACTTTAAATGCATTTTGCAAAATAAGACCCCTGGAGACCAACCTGTCCACACCGCCTGCTCAACCAGGACCACCAGGAGTCAGTTGCCCAGGACCATATCCAGACTGTTTTTGAGTATCTCCAAGAATGGAGACTTCACAACCTTTCTAAGCAACCTGTGCTAGTGCTTGGTCACCTTCACAGCAAAAAAGTGTTCCCTCGTGTTCAGAGGGAACAGCTACATTTCAATTTCTGCCTACTGCACCACTGAAAAGAGCCTGGCTCCACCTTCCTTTTGCCTTTTCTTCAGGTATTTATATACATTGGTAAGATTCCCCCTGAGCTTTCTCTTCTCCAGGCTGAACAGTGGGGACTCTTTCAGACTTTTCTCAGAGGAAAGATGCTCTAGTCCCTTCGTCATCTTCATGGCCCTTTACTGGACTTTCTCCAGGTATGTCCATGTCTCTCTTGTACTGGAGAGCCCAGAACTGGACACAGTACTCCAGGTGTAACCTCACCAGTGCTGAGTAGAGGGGAAGGATTCCCTTCCTTGACCTGCTGGTAATACTTTGACTAATACAGCCCAGAATACTATCAAGCTGCCTTTGCTGCAAGGGGACATCGCTGGCTTGTGTTCAACCTGTCTTTCACCAGGACCCCAGGTCCTTTCCTGCAAAGCTGCTTTCCAGCAGGGTGGCCCCCAGCATATATTCATGCACAGAGTTCTTCCTCCCCTGACACATTTATGTACAAAGCTGAACTATACAAGAGCTCTGCTCTACCAGAGTATGGCCTTCAACTTCATTTGGTTACTACTTTACCAACAATCAGGGATGGGGAAGGAAAATTGACCAACACTTCCAAACTACCACAGGCACTGCTTAAGCTCCTCCACCTTGAAAGTACAATTATCTAGTGTAACATCATGTAATTCTTACAAGCTGATAAATTACAAGTATCATTCCAAAATAGTGATGTAAAATACCAAATGCTTAGCTTCCTTTCCTAGGCCTGATAGATAATTTTAAGAAGCAGACATTATAAATCAGGGTGTTTTTTTTTTAAACATCTTCTCTGACAGGTGCTTGATCTGACTAATTCCTGCTAGGACTGGAGAAGAAAGTTAATCATGACAGAGTGCACATTCAGACAACTTCTTACTGTGCCCATAACACTAGAATTTAGGCACAAAAAATACACTATTAAATTCATGAAGAGGATAAACAAGACCCACCTGTCTTATAACAACCATATGACCAATTTTTACTTTCAGAAAACCCAGCTTCAATCAGCATGAACTCTGAAATCTGATCCCTTTGGCACCTCTATTCATTTAGCTTCAAAATAGGATTAACAGAAAGCTTTCTGTAAGTGATCAATGTGCACTGCTAGAATGTATAGAATATATACAGAATAAATGCCAACAGCACAAAGGAAGTAAGGCTGAAACAATCAGCTTTTTTCACCCTCAAAATTCAAGAAAAAGTAACATCTTCAAAGTCTACCATGCACAAATTCAAGGCAAAGTGAACTGACAACAGCCAGTTTACACGGAGAAGCAAAATACTCTATCCTTCGCCTCCAAGAAATAAGGGAAAAGAACTGCTGTCCTCTTCTTCCCATCCCTGTAAGTATTACCTGTGATAGGTGGTGATCTCTCAGCACGTTTAGCATGCAAGAGTTTTCGACTAATAAATATGTAGCCACAGGGACATGATTTACACGCAACAGGAACCTGGGAAAACAAAAGACAAATATTTCAGATCATTTCAAATTATGACAAAATTCCTGTCCAAGAAAGAAAATAAACCAACCTAGTAACTCACATTTTGTTCTTGGAGATACCTCTTCAAATTCAGTTTGCACCGCAAACTATGGCCTGTACTATTACACAATTGCATTTAAACGTAGTAAAACCAGGTTCTGCTGTGAATTACCCATCAAACCTTTTCTTTATGCAGTTGTTAGAAACCAAGTTTGAAATGTACAGCTTTTGTGACTGCATTGTACTGCAAATCCTTTTCCTCAGACTGGGTTCCCCCTCAGAAAGGGTGTTGGGGAATGTGGAGAGCAGTAAAACAAGGGTGAATTAGAAGAGAAATACAATTTCTCTTCAGATCTCTCAAATATCCCCAGTCAAATCAGTCACTTTTTAAAAAAAAATTACAGAAAAAGTATGAAAAAGTATACTGTTGGTATATTCTGAATATATTCACTTTCAGAGCATTTGAAAGCAACTCCTTTCGAGAGCAGGAGCAGCTTAAAACAGGAGGCACAATAGATCCCAAATTGAAACAGACACATTTGTACCTCTCCAATAGCACTGTAGACAAGACCGGGTGGTTACAGAAGGAGCTAGTTAATTCAAAATGCAAACAACCTACCACAGCTAGTCAAAAGCTGACTGCAGGCTGAGAATCTGAGGGACTATAGTGCTCCTCCTGATCAGCCAAGCAGTCAGAAGCAGTATGATCCCCCAGCATAGTATCATTTAAAACAAGATAAGAAAGCGTGGAATTGCCACACTTACATGAAAATGACAAAAATTTACTCTGAGCAATTAAAAAGTGATGGTAATAAATTACAAACCTCATTACCTTCACTTAAAGCCAAGACCTTTTGAGATCTTTAAAGTAGTAAGGAATATACCATATTGCTTTGATTAGGTTTAAGACTGAGAACACAAATCAAAGCAAGTTTAAACAGAGATCTGGAAGAGATTAACATAACACACATTAAAATCAAGTCATGCTGAAGCACGACATGGGGGGGAAAAAAGCAGGAGGTAATTTCTCAAATGTAATTCTTTAAGACACGTCTCTACAAGTTTGCCAGTGTCCACTGAAACAAACAGGAGTACAGAACCATGACTGCCTGCTCAATTTTACTGGACATACAGAGGAACCAAGTTCCAATGTTCTACTGGCTAGAAAAAAAACCTAAATCAATACATGAATTTGTAAAGGGGAACTTAACTGCTATTCAGAATAAAAAATTATTTTGCTTTCTGTAGCACATATTAACTCCTGTACTTTATGAACATCTTACAGATAGACTTTTGATAGAGGGTTTATATAAATAGAGCCTTTTAAATTCCCTTTATGGAGACACTTGCATAATAAAACCAATTCTAATCAAGGTTTACTGAACCTTAAAGCTCAGAATTTAGCAGACTTGTGTGCACTCTTAGGTCCTTGTTCATATATCAGTATAAGAGTACTAAAACCCACTATCTAGCTTGCCTGTAATGTTAAGGTTACATAGGATATCCATTTAAACCCAGTTTTGAACACCTGGGTCTCTCAAAAAGTTATGTTTTTCAGGCTGAGCCTGAAAAACATTTGGGGAAAACCACCCAAGGGGACTGGAGCAGACCCAATATTTTTCAATGAATTTCACTGTGTTTAACAGAACAATACTGTTGTCATGTTACAGGTCTGGCACTTAGGTGTGTATGCCATTTTGAAGGGTGGGAGGATTAGGTGGAAAGGGGCTTATTCACTGAAACATATCAGTTATCCTTTGAAGACCTACACTGATAACATCCTGTAACACAATTAAGGCAACATAATCCTACAAACACTATTACTCTGTTTAACATTTTCCTAACCAAAAAGAAACTGAGTTTCTCATACAAGAAAATTTACCTGAAGCTAAATTAAGAAGTGATAACTATTTATTCTGACTGACTGCAAGTACTTCAAGCTCTCTAATTTAATGGAGCCATACCTTCATTGTGAAAATATAATTGAAAACCTTTTTAATTATTTTTTTTAGGAGTCTAAATGGCAATTACAGATCACCTAAATTGCAACAGAAAAAGTTTACAAGCCTAAGAAACATTACTCAATATTACGTTGCAATATTTGCGGCTGTCTAAGTATTTCCATGCACGCCACTTCTAGTGAAGGAGTCAGAAACAAATGCAAAGCCCTTGTTCATGGAAGAATTTAAGAAATGCTAGTACAGGACACAACCACTTAAGAGTCCCACAAGAGCTTCCTAACACTCTGCAAAGGGCTAACTTGTACTGTGGGTTTTAGTTTCTCGTCCCCTCTCAAACATTTTGAACTGGAAAACAAGGTCCTATGAGCAATGCTTGTGCCAGAGCAGGCCACACATGGACATTAATGTCACGCTAACCACAGAAGAGTTGCCAACAGAAACTCTATACGCACATAGGCATATCATGTGTTTTAAAGTGCAGAACAAAATGAAAGCTTCAGCATCAGCTTAAAAAGCCTATAACATTTGCTTATTTGCTCTTCCTATTGTTGATGGTTTGACATTAACTAAAAAAAAAAAAAAGGGGAACCACTCTAAGTCTCATATTCAACTCATTTTAATTTCTTCTTTCACCAGCTGAATAACCAGAACTTGGCACACAACTTTTTTCTCAGAAATAGTATTTCAATGACGTGTTTAACATGTGAACATTTGCAGTGGTTCATTTATTGCTTAAAACATTCCAAACTGTTCTAGGATGAGTGGAAAGACTATAAAAACTATGCAAGTCAGAAAAAAAAAGATTACTGGGTTTTTTTAGTCCATACAAGTAAAGGAAAATGGCATGAGATTATTTCTTTAAGTATAACTAAAATAGCGTATACCAGTCAAGTTTCAGGATCAAATGTAATAGAAACTGTTTCCCATGATTACATGTAAAAGCCTCTCCCCCTGCCCTGAGCACCTCAGCAGCCTTCTGCAGCACTCTGCTATTGTTCCAGCAGAGGAGCACTGTTGGAACAAACTGGCCTATTTTTAATAGTAACATCATTACCAGTAAAAACCGTAAATGGAGACAATCTCGTGATAGAGTAACAGTGCAATCAGCTGCTGTTAGTGTTTAAGTGTAAGTAACTCCATTTTGTCCACGTAATAAAACAGCAGTGAGACACAAACAGTTCACGTAGACATTTGGACTACGCGACAGAAATTGCAGCAAAGGTCTCTATTTTGTCATTTCTAAACTACTGCATGAGAAAACAACACAAGTGGATGCTCTCCCAACTGGCCTTGGGCATATTAGTCATCCAAAGGGCAAACTGCATTGTATAAATTATTAAGTTAATTATATTTTTAATAAATTACATAGTTACTAAACAATAGTAGCACATAAACAATTTTGGACGTCGCACAGAAATCCTTTAGCATAACATAACTATTACCCTACCCTGTAAGAGGAACACGATATTTAATCCACATTCCAAGCAGAGACTGCAAAGGCAACAATTATTTATTCCATATAAACACTGCTTCACAGCGGCACGGAGAAGGTTGGATTTTCCTCCCTCTCCCTCAAAACTAAAGAGCTCAGTCCACAGCTTCTTGCACTGATACTGCAAACGCATGATCTGCAGCGGTGTGTACCAAGAAGCAGCCACAGTCGATGCAGCGAGAAAACAGGAAGCGCAGCAGCGTGTGTTAACGCGGCACCGGCCGGCGGCGGGGGCACGGCACACAGCCCGGCGCCCCGAGGATGGAGCCGGCACCGAGCGGCACCGGCACTCCGCCCGGCCCGGCGGAAGGCCAGCGCGAGACAGCGCACATCTCACAGCGTCGGGACAGGCCAAGGCCGGGCTGGCAGCGCTGCCGCTCCCCGGGGTGCTGCCACAAAGGGACGGGGGCTCAGCAGAGCTGCGCGAAGGGAGCGGGTCCCGCGGCCCCGCCACCGACTGCAGGGCTCGGAGCTCACTGGCAGCGGCTGAAGCCCGCCTCCCCCAGCTCCCCCCTCCAGACAGAGCTCCGGCAGCACGGGCACCTGTCCCCGCCGGGCCCTCCAGCCCCCCGGCGCCCCTTGAGGGCCAACCCTCCCCAGCCACAGGCCGCCGGGCGGAGGGCAGGGACGCCCCCTGAGGGAAACAGGCCCGGCAGCCGCCTCACCTGCTGGTCGCACTCCGGGCAGGACTTGGTGGCCATCTTCACTTTCTTGGCCCTGCTTGATGACATGCTCGCTGCTGCTGCTGCTGCTACCGCCGCCACC
>VYZX01013961.1:48791-59903 GCA_013401335.1 Brachypteracias leptosomus | reverse complement strand
GCTCCTCTCCACGCCGCCCGCTGCCGCGCCGTGCCCGACGCCGCCGCCGCCCGCACTGGCCCTGCCCCCGGGGCACTCCTCCGCCTCCGCCGCTCCTGATTGGGGCGTCGGGGGGCTCGGCAGGGCCGCGGCCAGCGGTGGGGCCGACGTGGCAGGCGGCGGGGCAGCCGACACCCCACGGGGCTGAGACGCTACCCCGTCGAAGCCTCGGGAAAGCGGGAGACGCGGCGGCGGCGCTGCGAGTGCCGGTGCAACGCCTTGTACCAAGTTAAAAACTCGTGGACCATGAGCAGCTATTCCCCCACCCCTGCTGCTGCCCGAAGCCGTGGCCGGACGCGCTCTCCCCGCGGAGGGCTGCGGGAGCGGCCGGGGCCAGGCCCGACGCTTCCCGCCCCGGGCTGCCCCCAGCCCCGCTCCGCGGCGGGACCCGCCCCCCCTACTCGCACCCCTTCACCGGGAGGCGGGAGAGGCACAAAACAAAGAAACCCGCCCTCCGGCTACCGTTTATCTCTTATCACGGATTGCGTAAGGCAAATACGGTATACCCTCACAAAGCAGTGTTTACATTTCTTCGGTCTCTTTGACCCTTTGCTGCAATCCCACGTCCTTTGCGTTATCCAAGAGTGTGACTGACCAGCTTTCATCACGCTGATAGAGCGTTTGAGACGTTCACGAGGGTTCGCGGCGCTAGTGGCTCTGCCGGGCAAGGAGGCACTGCTGACACCGGCGGTATCCGGGGGTGGACCCGGCTCTTCCCGGGCACTGCTCCGGAGGCTCAGTCAACGCTCCTCTCCTCTGGCTTTTCCAAAGCTCTCTGAGGAGATCACCGATATCATACTTCTCTCTTTTTTTTTTTTAATTGCAGAAGTTGAGGTGCTTGAAGACAAGCCTTCAGATCAGAAACGCTCGGTAACGCTGCCCAAAGTTCTAGCGCTTTTAGGAGGATCGGGCAATAGAGCCTGATGCAACATACTCCTGAAGGTCTGGGCCAAAATGCAATAAATAAAGCATCCAAAGCAGTCAGTGCTTACATTTCGTTTTCTGTTTGTTTTTTTTTTCTTATTCCTTACCTTAATTAAGAGTTAGGATTGAAAATAAACCACCCAATCCTTAGTGACTCAGGCATGGCTTTTTGCTTGCACTGTTCACATCACAGCCTCCTGTCAGCACGAGGGCTCACTTATTTTTGTTTTGAATAAAGCATCTGGCATAGTTATTTTTCTGTGATTTCAAATATTCTTCTGTGTCTTCACTGTTTTAGTCTTGCTAATGTGTTATTACAGACACTGCAAGATCGATTTGATTAGTATATGTAAAGTGCTTTGGACAAAACCAGTGCCATAGCAATGCTAACGAGAAGAAAGTATTCTGATTCTTTGGTCTTTATGTTATTTGGTTCCCCTTGTTTTAGAAGCTGAAGTATGTTTTCATCTCACTGTCTGTTATATACAATTACTTATGTCTAACTCAATAATTATTAAAACCAGCTTCTTTTTTTTAGGATTCTATTTAAAAACTTCACAGTGGTTATGACGATTTCATTTCAGAACGTTTGTTTTGATTTTTGCCTTAAAACTTGTTTATAAAAGTGCCATTGATTTTATGCAACTAGCTCTCAAGTGGGTGCATTTTCCAAAGTATAAAATTTTCTGGTGTTCTCACTGAGTGTGTTTGTTTTCAAGTTAACATCACAGGGCAGGAGATATTACTTAACAAAACAAATATAATATGATCCTCACTAACTCCTCCCAACTCCCCTGCTTACTTCAATTACCAGCTGAGTCACTGGCAGAGAAAATAATCTTCTGTGCACTTTTTTAAAAAAGCAAGAATAAGTCATTGCCAATCGCTTTATTAAAAGACTGTTATGGCAGTTTTGTGCCCACTTACGTGGCATTTTCTATTTAAAAGTTTTTTCTTGAACCAGTCTCATGGAATATTATCAGTGGCTACCAGCATTCATAGACATGTGACCATGCTCTAAGATGACTAAAGCAAACAAAAACCTCCTTGTTGGCAGGGAAGGACAGTATTACTACAAAAGTTGAGAAAATGTAGCTGCAGAGAACACTGTAATCAACTTCAGGAAGTAGCTGAAAGACTTTATTTTCTTCTGCACTGTTCAAGTTAATTCATTCCTCTTTGCCTTTCTGATAAAAATAAGTTATTCCTTCTATTGTTTAATCAAACAACCTTAAGTAGTACCCAGGTTCCTTATAACTCAAAATATTATAGGTTATCTAAATGTTTAATTTTTGGTCTACAGTTGACTTCTGTGCGATCATAGGTCAATGGCACTTCTTTGTTTACTTCTGATTAAAACTGGACAACTACTTTTTTCATCCTTCACAACATTAGCTCACAGACTTAGGTCAGCCACTGCCAGCAGAATTACTACTGTTGATAAAGAGGCTGAAGCAGTTGTCAGAGAAAGGTGATGCCTTTCCAATGGAAGGCATCCTCCAATACGCCAATGATGACGCATATCACTGACCGCAAAAGGGTTGCCCCACAGCAAATCTACTACATATGATGGGGAAGGAGCTCTGCACAGGCATGAAAGCATGGACTCCATAGTATGACATGGGAGCGCTGCACTGGCTGGTGGTAACAAGAGCAGGCAGAGGTGATGCAATGATATACCCAATAGTTAATCTACCTTTGTCCTGTTCTGATAAGATGCCTTTGGGTCATTTGTTTCTGAACTAAAAGCATCTTAAATACAGGCATTGTCTAATCAGATGCAATAGAGGCTCTCCCTGTTTAAATTTGGTTCAATTCAGTTAGATTTCATACTTGAATATATACAGCTTGTTATGTAGGATATAAAGCAGCTACTTGAAGCTATTTGCAGAGTGTAAGCTTTCATCTTTGAGTTTTGTTCTGCTATCTCAGATCCTGAGTAGCAGTTCCTCTATTATTCTATCTGGCACTTGCTTCTTTTGTATATTAACTGCAAATGGTTACAACAGGAGCCTAACTCCACAGCGCACATAGAAATAAGAACTAAAATGTTACTTGAGAAGTCTCTGGCTAGGCAACTGAAGGGACAGTTCTTCTAAAAAGTAAACAAAAATGAAGCATTAATTGCAGCTAAAGTGCTTGAGATTAAGCCAATGCGACAAGTTAGAATGCTCTATTAAAGCAGAGTAAGACTGATTGCTCAGGAGTGCAGATGGAGCATGCTGTACTTGGACTTCGTAAATTCTACTGGCCTATGACCTGTATTCATCTAGGTGGAAAGTCAAGGCTTTGATCTACATTAAGTCTTTCCAGCTGGAAATCTTTATGCAAAATCACTTACTTGAATCACTTCTCTGAATATTATTTTTATAGTTTTGAAATTGCATCATGCTTCAAAAGTAAAAACTGGATTTCTCTTCCCCTTTGCTAATGGTAATAATCATCTGATTCTGACTTACTAAGGTGATAACAGGGAGAAAGAACTGACTTCAGCCATTTTCCTCCATGTTTATGGAAACTTTTTAAAGCAAGCTAGGGCACAGGCATATTTTAATAAATTATTATATGCTCAACAGAGCTCAAACAAATAAGATCCTTTTTCTATCCCTTTATTTTAGACTTGCTAATAGATGGCCACCATATCAAGTATTGACTTTAATTACATTTCAGACTAGAAATTTTACCCTAAACATGAATTCAATGCAAGAATAATGTAATCTCTGGACAGCGCCCATCTCTTTACTTAATCAGTAGTAACAAGCTAGCTTTATCTTTACATAGGCAGCACATGTTCCTGATTCGTTACTTTGCATTCATACTAATTTTAACCGACTTTGTTACGGAAAGTCCCTTCATATTTGTTATTCTGACATCTCTCTCCACTTACATTCTCCTTTTTTCCCCATTTCCTGCTTAGGTTTTACATAATGTGAAGTTCTATGTCAGGTTCAGTTTGTTTACACACACTTGCAAAGCATGTGCATATTAAACAGCATTTTAGGATCCACAAGTCAACTCATGTAGCATTAGAAACTGTGCCTGGCTTAGTGTAAGTCACACAACATTTGCCTGTTCAGAACTTTTGAGTTACTGGAACAGATTGTAGGGCAGACAGGGGCAGAGGGATGATATGCAGGTACGTTGGTAGCACGTAGAAAGCTCCTTCTGACTATAACAGGTGGTGAGCATATTCCACCACTGGGTCTGGAACTCCATGCCTTTAAAGGCAATGTACAGTCTCTACACATTGAAGCCCATTTTTTTCTGAACAGCCACTGCAGTCTGACTTACTTTTACAGCAAAAGGGGTTGTACACCCATCTCCTGTGCCTATGTTTTTCATTTGCATAACTATTGTAAATAGGTTCCTGTTGCATGTTTATTCTTCAAGTCATTGGTTTAATTCCTACATTTCTTTTAGATAATAAAATTACCAAATCCCTTTTACTTATGTAGCTATAATCACAGGCAGCTTCTGCTAAAGTATTTTGGTTAAAAGACTGTAGAGTGCTTTTTAATTATTATTTACTAATTCTTCAGGCTTTTAAATTGAATAGAAAAAAATCTGACTTAGAATCCAGATTTGATTGTAAATATGAGTTGACCATGTCCCTGGGAGTTGTGGAAAAAGAAAACACAATTTAGACCATGACATGCAGAAATATAATTTGCCAAGAAAAAGATGCAAGATTGACTGGTACACCCAGTAATGAAAGATGTTAACCTTAAATTACCATCCTGTAATTTTCTGCTTTGAATACGTGACTGTGTGCACACTAGGAAAGTATCTTCCAGGCAAAAACATTTGACGTCACTAAGACAGAACTGCAGTTCCTCAGTTGCCTGTACATGTTGCATATAGAAATGAATCTGTAGTAAACCCCATGTTTTTTAACAGGGCAAAAACTACTGCAGATGAAGACAAAAGAAAGTCAGTTTTTAAGAGTACAATTACCAAAATCATATGTTCAGAAGCACACAGTCACAAGATCCCATTATTTGGTCTTCTCTGGTTGAATACAGTAGCAAAATCTATTCCAAAGTAGCCCTTTTCCAGTAGGTCTTCAAGTTAAGAGGGTCCTAATGTCTAATCTTCTTTTAATGAGCATTACTTTAATTCTGTAATTTACAGTCACATTAAAATCTAGAGCTTTATTCATATAGGCAAAATTTCTGAATGCAAATGCACTTTGAAGAATGTGTAAGGCAAAAGTAACTTGAGGACAACTTCTGTTTTGTAATCCTTCAATCAGATCTGCCAATTAATGGGTCAGCTCCACCAATTTTCTCATCAGATGTTAGGGGGCATGCAAGTCAACACTGCCATTTCAAGTCAAAATCCAGAATTCACCTTCTTCCTTCCAACAACACTTCATGTCAGCTTGAATTACACATGCATAACACAAACCCAAAGCCTTACTCTGTGGTAAGCAGGTCAGGTTTATTTTTCTGCTCTGAGCTGTTTCAATAGAAAGACTGGAATGCTAATTCAGGCCTTCAAGTCCCTATTAGTTAAGGGCCTCTGGGAAGTGCTTTCTTGGCCCTTTGAGAGAAGAAAAAAAAAAAAGCAAGTAAGCAATTTGGCTACTACAGCATAGATCTCAAGTATGCTAAAATGTTTGATTTTGCCAGCTCTCTTATTATACAGCTTGTTTGTACAAGTCACAGCAAAACCAGACTTGGCTTGGCTTGTGCTTCATAGTATGATGTTATAACACCAAGAGGAGGTGCAAAGCACTGGCAATGAAAATGAAACAATGAGGAGCAGCCAAGAGCGGACAAATTCTGAAATTCATAAAGAGTTGAAACACCATGTTGCTTTTCTGGGATTAAAAGCACCTCACATTTTCATGGTCTCCTCAAGGAAATATTTTTCAATTCTTTCCTATTACCATTAGCAAATCATACGAGTCTCTGAGGAAAAGACTGAGGCTTTTCCTTTGAAATTTGCTGAAGACTTCAGCAAAGACAGCTTTAGGTCAGTTTGCACCCATCTTTACTCTTTCTGGGCACAGTGTTATTTTGCAATTTGCCAGCATTCTTAGATGGCACCATCATAAAGGGAACCTCCAGGCATACTAAAACTCCTAAGAGACAAACCAGCTCCTGGCAGTGCATTGTCCTCATGTTAATTCTTTGGGATAGTGTATGTTCTGGCACTATATAATTTCTTTGATCAAATAAATTTCCCAACACTTCTTGCATGGTGACTCTCTCCTTGAGAGATAGCTCATCATTTCATATTGTATTCCTTACCTGCTGGGTTTCTTGAGGCTCTGGGGATGATGTCTAGGGGAAGAGGAAGCTTGTCCAAATCTGATTAACTACATAAAGATTTGTATTGGCTCTGCACCAATGAATTCTGGTTCACATATGAAAATCTCCCAACTTTGTTTGATACTTAGAACACTGTGATACAGTTGTTAGAATAATTTTGTCTGACTTGCTTCAGGTTTCAGAGGCTTTTCATCTGGTCTTTTAAAAAAGTGCATTTCCTCCAAGGAGAGTGGCAGAAGTAACTGCTGAAGGAACCGATTTCCGAAGAGCTTATTTCAAATCTGGGAACATTCCTTTATTTCACTGAAATCCTTTCATTATCAAGAAGACAGCAACTAAAAACAAATTAACACATTTTTATATTTTCTGCTTTACATCTGAATTTTGAAAATGCCTACTACAGTTAATCCCTTTGCTAACCATTTCTAAAGAAAGGCAGAAGTTGTTCCCAAGATGAAGATGAATCACATTGTTAGGAGAGTGAGAGGTGCCACCAAAGGCAGAAGGCTGTAGCACTGGTTGTTTTGTAGGGCTGCGGATTGGTTTTCCTTCTTGATGTGGTAGACCTGAGTATCAATCTTGTACTTACTATTCCTGAGTTTGTTATTAGAGCTCCTGTTCTGCAAGCTTCACTTTTCCTATTTTTTCTGCTGGAAGAAGCCAGTTTTAATCCAGTCAGACTGCCTCTAGAACACTCCTTGAAAGCCTGCCCATACTTAGAGAGAGAATAAGAGAGAGTGAAAGAGAGGTTATGGGTGAGAAAAAAAAATGAGAGCATCAGAGAGAGAATATGAAAGAGAGAGAAAAGCTGGGGTGGGAAGGGGGCAGCTCTCCATCAGTAGAAGAAAGGAAAACAATTCAAATGGCCTAGTTTCTGCTCCCCCTGTATGTTCCTTGGCTTGTCAGGGACTTCAGTTGTCTCAGCACAGGCATGCTGCTGACATGGTCAAAGACTGCTTAGCCTGCTTCAGTGAAATAAGTCTTGCCCTAACAACGTCCTGTTGCAGCACTTTTCCTGCTATTCTACAACTTCAAGTTGAGGTTATCAACATCACATTTATACTTTCTCCTTTCATACAGATCTTTTCATAGACCTTCCAAATAGTAGATGATATTATTCTTCCCTTGGATACCCATGTGCACCACTGCCATCCTCATAGGAGAAACACGAGTAACCAAGTGACTAATGTCACTGCCTTAAGGATTTAAGTAGAATTCCAACTTGAACTCATCTGCAGTCATAGGCATTGTCTATACTTCCCTTGATGCCAGCTTCTGATATTCTTGCTTTGAAACTTTGACTCATTAACATTCAATGCTTGTTTTTGCCTGTTACTGTTTGCTGTTAGTTCTTCCTGAAATGGTAAGATGTGACTTCTTTTTATGGAGGAATCAAATCTGAATCTGAACAAGTCCTGATATTCTTTCTTTCCACAGAAAGACTGGAAATCGAGTAATAGAAAAAGATAAGAAAACACCTAAGTAGTCATAACAATTTTTTTCTAGATTTCACCAGGAGTGGACGTAGTGAATCTTGTGAAGACAGTTTTAAACAATTGCTGATATTAACTCATTGTCAGGGAAGGCAAGGCATGTAGATATTTAAAAGCATCTTTTTCGAAAGACAAAACAGGCAAGAGCTCTTATAGCTGAGATGAAGAAATACTAGTTAGTAAAGAGGACCACAGGCCTTTAAGCAGGGTTGTGAGAACAGTGTATACAACACAAAAAACCCTAATTGTTCTTTCTCTACCTGGATTTTACAGTAAGTTGGGGATGTTTTGCTATTTTCTCCAGATCAATCATTTTAGTAGCAAAGGAAGTGTGGAGCAGGTGATGGTCACATGCTTGCAGCTGATGCCCAAAGGCAGCCATGGCATAAACACTGTGTTTGGCACTAGCAGAGATCTGGACAGTATTAATGCTAATAAGATACAACATTATTTATAATAAACCTGACACAGACACCAAAAAGGTCTGGGTCTGTTACCTTTGTTGTAAAGGCTGTACCACTGTAAAATCTCCAAAGGTACATTATGAAATGCAGGGTACCTTTCAGCATTTCATTAACCAAAAAAGCAACTATTTTTAATTGTAGATCACAATAGTATTTGTGTGCAAAAGCCATCTAATTCGTCTAACGTAATATATTTATGTTAGGGTGTTTTTTTGTTCTGTTTTTAATCTGGTAAAACAGGGTATTTCTGTTTCATTTTATTGCTGAGAACTGCTATGTGTTTTTAGACTGCCTAACATAGGGCATCCCTTTTCTTTAACAAATTTCTATTACTGGGCAAATCTAGTGAGACTGTGTCAGTTTGGTATAAGAAGGACCAAATGCAACCATGGGAATTTTTCTTAATTACATATAAAATGAATTTGTTTTCCTTCTATATGTATCTTTCTTTTCCTGCTTATTTGTAGATTAGAATCAAACAATGTTGTGCTATCTGTGAACCCCAGGTAGTTTCTAAGAGAATCTATTTCTAGCTGTTTGCACCTCTCATAAATTGCTAAATTTAAGTCTCAGATGCCTTTATCTTTATCTAATTCTTTATTTAAGGTTGAAATACAACTCTTACTTAGGCTCTCACTTAGATCAGCAAACATAAAAGCAAATGATTGCTGGAGTCACTGGGTCACTTTCAGTTATTTTAAGTGAATGTTTTTTTCAATTCCTGCTAAATTTAAGGCCATATAAAATGCTTTGACCCTTTTGAGTCAGGATCATGTAAGTCCAATTGTCTTCTTTTAATGCCATTTCTAACTACCTATTTAACTTCAGAAGAAAACCGTAAATGCTATCAGTTATATGATGGACTGGATCTGTAGTAGGGATTTGAATCACATTATCACATAACCTCTCAGCCACATTACACAGCTGTAAACCTCCAAATCTTAGCATACCTGGGAATTTGTATCCCTGGTGACTACTAACATTCTGGTCATTGTTATCTTTGCATATCAGGATTCCAGGCTGTCACTGAAGTCCAACACATAATCCATGGTAGAAAATAAAAAATTAGTTGAAGCTTGCCAGCCACATGTTCTATATCCAAAGCCAATAACTTACTGTAAATACAGGAGCCAGGAAGAGGCTTTGTGAGTTCAGTTCACAGCCAGAGCAGGTTGTTATATATAATTTGGTACAGAAAACTAATTAGTCTAATTTCACACTTCATTAGTTCACATGAAAATTCTGTCACTGTTAGGAGGCCTCCCTATTTCTCATACTTAAATATACATTAGAAAAGCTATACATTTGTTCTTGCATACCTCAGTTATTCTTTTTCTAAAGTTGACCTTTACTTTTTATTCATCTTTTTTATTTAAATCAATGGTGGTTTTTTCTACCAATCAGTTCCTTGCCTTTTGTTCCTTATTTTATTTTGTTTTTTAAAGACCTATGATCGCTAATCAGTAGTCACCAACTGTCTTCTCTCTGTTCTTAGTTCCTCACAGGAAAAATGCCTGTCTGTTCAGATATCAGAGTAGGAAGATTTCAAATATTCATGATGATTATTTATGATTTCTGCTGTTTATCCTACAGAGCCTCATTATGAAACACTTTGTAAAACATCTGTAGGTGGAAAACTGGGGTCATTACAAAATGAACATTTAATCTAAATAGAAAATAAATAAGCAAGCAGTATCTTTACTCTTTTTACTCTAAAATGTACTAAAGGCTTCTTTTGTTGGTGGATTTCTCAAATGTCTTCAAATCTTTCTAGCTTTTTGACTGATCCTCCCCTCCCTTAGGTGTATCAAACAGGTTGCTCTAATACTGACAATTCAAAATACCTCTTTTTCATCTTTTCTACTTCAACGTGTAGTTTCTAGGGAAGTCAGTATCTTAGTTTAGTTAGCAGAATATAAAAGCCAGCCTATCATTTTAAAATATGTCACAGCATAAATTCTGTAAAGCATCTAACATTTACTGGCAGTACTGTATAAGAAATGTATTAAGCTTTATATTAAACACTCTATCTGTTCTGAAATTAGGCACTGTTTAGTTACAGCCATATGAGAGATACCACGAAAACCCTCTCTATCATCTACTTCAGCCCTAACAATATTTTGTGAATTATCTCTTTTTAGGGAATCAAAAAACCTTTTACTGAAGTAATTAAAGCCAACATTGGAGATGCACATGCAATGGGACAGAGGCCAATCACTTTCCTCCGTCAAGTAAGAATATTATAAAATATTATTCTTGATTTTTTATTATGTTACTAAGAATGCCTTTAAATCTGACTGATGTATTAGTATAAATGATTCCCCATACGCACTTACACTTAAAATAGTTCTTTTGTAAAGAATTACAAATTTTGATTTCTGAGATGAAGTCCTATACCTTGCTTGCTATCAACGGAGTAGCTTTCCTTATTTTTCAGATCATTCCCCATTCATACTTTTTCCTGCTGCTTCTCCTATGTTATCAGTCAGCACAACCGTTATCAATAATGCACTTCAAAAAATAATGTGGTTGTCTTCAAAGAAAAAAGCAAATGCCTTTCTTCACCTGAGAGTATACTTCAAGATCTGCATGCAGTTGGGTGCAACTAGTTGTACTGTTGCTGATTTTGCCCAATTTACCTCTGGGCAAGCTAACTGATAGGTTAACTTTTAGGAAAGACTACAACAGAATCCACATTGTGTATTGCTCCTAAAACACAAGCAAAGTTTAAAACTAGTATTATGCTATTTATTGAACATCCCTTATATACACATATAGAATCTTCAGTCTGTAATATTGTAAATTCTCTAAGTTCCAGGACAAACTAAAGCCCTATCAAACTAGGGATCCAGGTGATGGGATTATAAAATTGAACTATGCAGCAAACTGTCAGTAAACTAGGAAGATCAGAGCTTC
>VYZX01013961.1:20583-46979 GCA_013401335.1 Brachypteracias leptosomus | reverse complement strand
GTGATTCAGTTCACAGTCTTGTATCATAATTTTGAACCCATCAGTCTAAATATGTTTGTCAGGATATGAACTCGTGAATCAAATGCTCAGGTACCAAAGTGGTGACACTCTGCAAACGGAAAGTGACACAGCTGAAAGGTGGCAGCTTTTTACTTAGCCAAGATAGTTTTAACTGAAGATGTCAAAGCCCAATTTCTCCAAGGTAAAATAACCCTTGAAGGAACTAAAGAACTCTGTTCTTCAACCGCTGTTCCTTCAGGAAGAGAGGAAATGGTAGAGACAAATTCTTTATCATCTGGCAACTGTACTGCCTATTCATACAAGGGAAATGTCATTACAATTTTTACTCTGCAGATAGTGTTGCAGCTACTTGGTACAGAAAAAAATCTAGCACACTTAATTACCTTCTTTCAGGCAGGCTAATGGTGACATTTCAGAGTATGTATTCGAGTAATCTGCATATTTCTTAATCCTTGTGATTGTAATGCCTATTTGCACTGACATATTTTGAAAGTAGGCGCTGTGAAACTTAACAAAATAAACAAAACCTAAATAGTGGTCATGTTAGCAGTATTTCAGCCTTGGACTATTCCTAACAACACAGCCTAATACAGAATGTATTTTATCTTCACCTTTTTTGCATTGGTTTTGTTTCTATATGTAGAACATTAAAAATACGTTTATCAAAACTGAGAAGTTCCTCCAGCTCCATGAATTCCTTTCCTGGCTCGCTTTGGAACAATTAATCCATGTAGTACTAGTTGTTATGTAAGGGTTACTGGGCATACATTAGAATGTTGCCTCAATCTTTCTTTGTAGTGACTTTCAAATTCTGGAACATGGTGAGAGTTCTTGGAATGCTGTGTCTTGGCTCCATGCTGGAGTGAAATGAAAGGAATTCAGCCTCGCGTGATATTTCAGAAATATGTTGACCCTGCCTGTACAGAATTCCCTTTTTATAGAAGATCACATATTTCAA
Organism: Brachypteracias leptosomus; assembly: GCA_013401335.1. Lineage (NCBI taxonomy): Eukaryota > Metazoa > Chordata > Aves > Coraciiformes > Brachypteraciidae > Brachypteracias > Brachypteracias leptosomus. The sequence goes on along the minus strand of VYZX01013961.1, from coordinate 46,000 downwards.
GTAATTTGCATTAGCTCAGTAGACACTGAGGAAGTAGGCCTGAAACAGTTGCAATATGCAAACAAGATGTTCATTGTGAACACACCCTTTTAATTTAATTAAACTACTTTTAATTTCAGTAGATAAATTGAAGTTCTGTAAGTAACTGTAAGTGATTTTTTTCCTGTGATGATATGTACCACGAATAACCGTCCCTCTAAATTCCTGAAAATTAAAGCCACTGTAGATCTCAGTGATCTGCTGTACTGGTTTATGCCTTGTCTCCACCCTGCCTGTCTCCAGTATCATGTATCAGCCCCTTCTCTTGGCCTCAGTTCCCCATCAGCCTCTGACGGCACTCCATAAACATGCAGTCTGAGGCAAGTGAATGTGTAGCTGAATGGAAGTTACTCACATTGTTGGTAGTCTGACAACTTAGTGCTGTTCTCTTCATGGTTGAGGAGAAGTTGGCTTTCTTGGGAAAAAGCAAAGGTGAAAAACCAATCCCTCCATGTAGCTTTAAATNAAAATCCCTCCATGTAGCTTTAAATGTTGTGTTGTGTTCTAATAAAACCTTATTTTCAAAAAATGTGTTAATCCAACACAGAAGTGGCTTCATTACATACAGTCAAACTATTTGAAACGTTATACTCACTTCTAGACTGGCCAATTTAAATGTATTAATTGCAAAGTTAATATAAATGTCGTGATCTCTGGATATGAACTAGAATAACCTCACTTACAATGAATGTTCACATGGCAAAACCATACTCATCATATTGAGTCTTGCTACTCACAGACCACGTTATGAAGGCTCAACTTCTGTTGTGTTCAGATACTCTAGGATTCCTTTGATATCACTTCCTTTGCATGTGGGATAACTTTCATATCTTCCCAGGCAATTGAGAAATTTACCTCTCTCCTACATATAAAAATATCTAATATATGCACATGTAACTTTTTGGGTTGGGTTTATTTATTTGCATTCCACAGTGCAAACAGTGGGGTTCTAGTCAAAGCTATGANGGGAGATGCTGTGGGAGGAGAGGGAAGCAGTTTAGGATTTAGGGGGTTTCAGATTGTGGGAGAAAATGATATTATATTATTTTCATATTGCAAATAGAAATCTTATTTTTGTCCTGGATTTGAAGAAGTTATTTTCCTTTCTATTGCACATGCTACCTCTGTTCCTTGCTCCCACTACTTAAATAGGTGTTGGTTGACATTCTGAAGTAGTTTTCAGCAGAAAGCAAGCAACCGGGGGATAGTAAAAATGGGATTGCTGTCCCAGTTTCCAAAGTAGCCTTTAAGTCCTACCTTTTACCAATCCAGTATATTATTTTATTATTATTATTATATTTGTCTATTCCAAATGAATTCTTTTGCTCTATGAAGAAACCAACTCCCATTCCTGGTCCTTGAAAAGAAAAAAAAAACAATCCTGGGGATCCAAAGTCCTCATATATACAAACTACTTAATGCAATGCTAGCTCAGGAGTTTTGCTAGCAAACAGAAAATCTGATGTTCATTGTACTCAATTTTCAATGCTGTATTTATCACAGGATCTTATAGTGCCAGTCAAGGTATAAATTGCATCCGTGAAGATGTTGCTTCATATATTAAAAGAAGAGATGGAGGAGTTCCTGCAGATCCGGATAACATATATCTTACCACTGGGGCAAGTGATGGTATTGCTGTAAGTGCTAAAATTAAACCCATCTTTACTTAATATAAACTATAATTTATCAGTTACCTTTGGAAATACAGATCTCTCTTGAACATCTGGTCTCACAAACTCCTGTGAGTTTGATCTCACCGATACTGAAGTCACATTACGTGTATCTCTCAATACACCCAGTTATGTAGATGTAAGATGCCAGCTAAGAAACAGGCACATGGAGACAAAGTCCCTTAATATACATTAAGTTGTACCGCTGTAAAGGTAGTATAAAATACACAGGTGCCTAAATACAGATTTAGGAGATTCAGATCATTCATACTAAATAATGGTGTCCTCAGTGGTTAAGATACATAAGATTTGAGTGTATGAATCAGTAACAGAGAGAGAGGGAATGACCTTGGAGGTAAGACGTCTCAGCAGCTGTTCTTCCTAGAAAACTCTGCTAGTGCAGATCGATGCAAGTGAAAATCCCAAAGATCTATTTCAGTAGCCAGCTTATTTGGGAAAAACTTCTGGTTTTGGCTTCAAGCAAGGTTCAAAGATGGTCCTCAGTTAAGACAAAAATAAACATCTCTATTAGAATTTCCCTTTATACAAACACATTTACTGATATTACAATAACCAGCAGCTCTTTGCTTTTATTAAGGCAGCCTTTAATACCTTGCTTGTAAAAATTTGCGGGTTTTTTTAAATGACATCTAGTGGCAGAGTTCAGAATGACAGTGTTCTGACACGGACAGTTCTCCAGATGTCTTTAGTGAACTGCCTTTCCAGAATTTATGATACCAAGGGTTACACTGGCGGCTTGTTGGGAATGGCAGTGTAGCATATCAAATCTACCATGTTTATAGATTTCACCAGTGATGAAAAGTCATCAGTATGATGTCTCATTATTTGGCACTTCCAAGGATAAAACAATTATTGTTTCATAAACTGGGGGACAAGAGGGTGTTAAAGAGGGGTTTTTTTAATTTGTATTTGGTCCTGATTATACATTTTGGATGCTTAGTATTTTTAAACTAGTGGTGGGTACAAAATTATGTTGATCATACATCATTAGCTTAGCAGCTGAGTTAGCATGTGATGAGAAGCACAGAAAGGCAGATTTCATTCTAGAACCAATGAGAAAGATAAAAGGATACCACTGTTATATCTGAAGAGATATTTTTGGTCTCACACTATTAATTACATGTTGATAAGGATGCCTGCTTTGATTGCACCTGTACTTCAGAGTTCTCCCTTGATTATAAAGGCAAGAAATCTCTCCCCTTCCTGCACCAAGTGCTCTCTTTTATTTACTTCATATGGAAAAAGCCTACACAGAGACACACACAAATGCACAGCCATTGGGCACAGGTAAATCCTCTCGACCAACCTTAACACAAGTATTACATTTTGGTCTGTATCTTCTGGGTGTAAACTACATATGACACATAAGATTTCCATCCCAAGACATGCAGGCTTTTGGTATCTTCTATTACTTGAAAATGAAACTATAATGCGAGTCTCTAGCTTTGCTCCCACCTGGCCACAATTGCTTGTAATCTAAACCAGGTGTCTCTATTCCAAAGGAGAACCTCCACAGGCCCTAATTCCAACTTCTGGTTTAATTTATTGGTCTCTTGTGTTTAGTGAGATAAAATGAGTGGAAGGCAACAAACATCAACTAGTTGAGGCTTCTTTGCTTGCGACTGGGCACAGCAGAAAAATAATGATCTTGATATTCCTGTTTCCAACTTTCCCTCTAGACTTGTGCTCAGAATGCTTTCCCTAAATTCTGCAGTTGATCAGACATGCTCTTTAGAAGCCATGACATGCAGAGGAATTCCATTAAGTTAGGAATTCCATTGAGTTAGACCATCCTCACTCAGCCAGTAACTTAACTTCAAATAAATAAATGCCCTTTGATAGGAGAAAATTACTTTATGCTTCTGTAATAGAAATCTACCTTAACTCTAGATTTTTAAAGAAGGAAGACCAGTAACTTATTGTAGAGTGCACTATTAATTCTGGTGTGTGAGGTTTTGGTGTTTTTTTAATTCCTACTTTTTTTCCAGACAATTTTAAAGATCCTGGTCTCAGGAGGTGGAAAATCCCGAACAGGAGTGATGATCCCTATACCACAATACCCCTTATATTCAGCAGCCATATCTGAACTAGATGCTATCCAGGTGAACTACTATTTGGATGAAGAAAATTGCTGGGCTCTAGATGTGAATGAACTTCGCCGTTCCTTGAATGAAGCTAAAGCATACTGCCATCCAAAAGTCCTCTGCATCATCAACCCTGGAAATCCCACAGGTCTGTAGCAATTTTGTTTATGGATGGGGTTTAAGACCAATTTTTTTTTCCTTTTTCATTCATTTGACATTGCAGGCAAATCCTAAATATATATCAAATATGTAAAGCTGAATTCTAGATTATCAGTGCTCTATGTAGGCCAGCATGTCATACTTTTAGAAACATTTTCAGTATCATGGAATTCCAGGGATTTGAGAAGAGAGAAGGGAGCAGGTTCACTTCACTGGATCCTATTCAAAGCCACCACTTCCACTGAACTTTTGCAAACTTGTGGAATGTCTTTCAGTCACTTTTGGTCTTCATCAAAGATCTTATCTTTGACATGGCCTAAAGCCTCTTGCCTCTGAGAAACAATGACTCAGTGGCAATCACTGGCTTATTCAGAAGGATTAATTTTTGAGTACTCAAGGCTGTTTAATGAGAAACTAGCTCCCACTTAACCATCATACATGTGAGTATTTCAAATGATAGTTACAGAGTACTCTTAATAAGTTGACTGATTACTGTAGCTCACACTTCTCTGCTTGAGATGGACTAAGTTACCTTGAAGCATAATTCCTCCAAAAATGTTCCTTAATTTCACAGTGAATTGAACTCTAAAATTCAATACCACTTTTCTGAGAAAGAAGGATATCTTATTGAAGAGCTAGTAGTCTAACTAGGCCTGGGGAAGTTATACATATATATGTATGCTCCACTAACTTTCTTCTTGCTTTAAAAATTAAACTATAGGACAGGTGCAAAACAGAAAGTGCATTGAAGATGTGATACACTTTGCTTGGGAAGAGAAACTTTTTCTTCTGGCTGATGAGGTAATGGAATATTCTATTCTCTCAAAAGCACTGCTAGGAGTACACGCGAGGTGTAATTTTGTTCCATGTGCGGTATTGGTATTTTTTAAGTACAGCGAGCAGATTCTCTGTTATCATATTAAGACATGAACAAACATGCAAAATTCTTAATATCAGAGGATTAATACAAGACATGGCTTGATCTGAACTACAGAGAAAGTATAGGGGACACGAAAAAAGAGACACAAGGAGGAACTTTGCTGCAACTGACCTAAAAACCCTATGTGATACTTGGTCCACTTCAAATGAAAGAAACAGAAGGAAATAAATTTAAACATAGAAGTAAAGGTTAAACTACACAAAGAAGCTCACTGTTCTTTCAAAGGCTAAACTATTAAGTATGGCCAAATGAGATAAAGTATATCATTACTGTAACTATTACTTAACAAAGAACCTTGTGTCTTCTAATGACTTGAAGTTCTGAGTGTTACCACTGTTTCTTCAGTTCAGATCTGGCTCTCTGAAAGGCCATCTTTTATCCTTAGTTGGGGGAACAGAGCACATTAATGTCTTCTGACTGTTCAGGTTTACCAGGACAATGTGTACTCTGAAGGATGCCAGTTTCATTCTTTCAAAAAGATTCTGTATGAGATGGGACCCGAGTACTATAACAATGTTGAGCTGGCTTCTTTTCACTCCACATCTAAGGGATACATGGGCGAGTAAGTCTGCTTTAGTTTTTTTTTTATTTCATCTTCCTCATTAATCTGGTTGGACAGACGTTTCATGTTAGTGACCTGAAGGTAATCCACTTCTATTAATTGTAACAAAAAAAGATCAAGAAAAGGAAAACAAACATTCAAATCACAGAGTAATGGATTAGTTCAGAGGTTTTCAAAGTATCAAATAATACATATTTCAGACACCCAATGCCTCAGTTCCACAAAGGTGAAATCCTACAGTCCTAAACTGGACTTGTGATAAAGGAAAATATGGTCTCCAACATTCAAGGGAACAGCTCAAGAATCACTGGGACATTTGATATTACAAATGTTTGGGTTTCATTGTTTTGGGGAGGAAGAGATGGAAGAAAAAGAATTTTCTGATTAAATGAATGCTGCTACAGCCATATGCTCTCATTGTGAAGCAAACAATCCAATTGTTAACTTGCTTAATGGGGAAGCTCACAATTTTCTCTGTATGGGATACTAGGGCTTAATGACATATCATTTAGTTCCATCTTAAACCATTATCAGTATAGCAGTTGTTTCAACAATCTATATGTTACATATTTTAAGATCCTCATTTATTGTCTTTCCACTTCTGCAGTTATTTTCATTGCTTTTCCAGTATTTATACATTTGAGGTTAACTGATCTTTTCTGTTCACTTTAATCATAGATGTGGATACAGAGGAGGTTACATGGAGGTCATTAACTTGCACCCAGAAATTAAAGGACAGCTTGTTAAGCTGCTTTCTGTTCGCCTTTGTCCTCCAGTCTCAGGACAAGCTGCAATGGATATTGTAGTGAATCCTCCAATACCTGGAGAAGAATCGTACTCACAGTTCATAAAGGTCAGCAATAACATGCTTGATCTTTTGTGCATTTCCTAAACCTATCCTAAGTATTGTGAACTCAAAATATGTACAGAGAGCAGACTTCTTTCCTTTCTTGGAAAATTCTGTAATAACACCAATTTACAGAACTATGCAGGGTATTTTAAATTATCTCAATATGACTACCTTTAAAAATACGTTTTATTCCTTTTATGGTTCCTTTGTTTAGAAGCCAAGAAAAGCTAAAGCAGCACTATCAAATCAGCTTTCTTGCTGATAAAAGCAACTTTTCTCCTGTGTTTAGCATGACAGAATAAATAAGATTTTACTAAAATCAAAACAGGAATGTAAGTTCAAAAACAGTTACAAAATCAGCATTTTCTTAGGTATCCAGTCCTCTATAGACAGAACAATACGTATTAAAGTATACATATAGTTTCTTACTTGCAAAAATGAAAATGAATCCAGCTTAAGAAATTACAGTATTGAGTCAGATCAAAGATTCAGCTAACATGATCTCTAAAAATAACCAAGAGTGGATGCTCAGAAGGAGGCGTATAAGAAGAGGGCATGCAGATAGAGACTTCTGCAGGTTATTGTCTATCTACAACACTTTGTAGTTGTATCCTGATAATGCCTTTTTGCATTGCTGTCTTTAAGTGTATGACTGGAATTATGAACATCTTTTGCTCTAACAGCTCAGCAAAGCCCTAAAAGTGCTTAATTTGGGGAAGGCTTCTTGAAGTATCATAGTTTTCCCTGGCATTTCTATTACCACTTCAAATATGTCAAACTCAACACTTTCCTTTTAAACAGGAGAAGGAGTCTGTTTTGAACAATCTTGCCAAAAAAGCCAAACTAACAGAAGACATGTTTAATAAGGTACCAGGAATTCACTGCAATCCACTTCAAGGAGCGATGTATGCTTTCCCGCGGATCTTTATTCCTTCCAAAGCCATTGAGGAAGCTAAGGTCAGTTAGTCACTTTTACCCCAATCCATTTTCACCTTCACACGCTTGTCCCTGCCACTTCTAACAATGAATTTTTATTCCAGAGATAGAGTAAGCCATGGAGTTACAAAAGCAGTACTACATTGACTACCTGTAATTTTAAATGTAACATGACCTTTATTTTAAGAGCAGAAAACAAAACAGAGCATTTCATTCCAGTGGTTGGGCTTCCAGGTTGAGAATGCTAGTCAAGGATGTTGGTGATAGATTAAACCGTAGGGTGGGCAAGTAGCTAGACTCGTGCAAATTCCAAATTGCTGCCTATGCCTGGGTTAGGCAGGCCAGCCTGGGTGAGGGGGATTGTGAATGGCCGTGTGCTGCTGACCCTGCACAAGAAGCCCTGTTCAGCAAGAGTGTCCTTACAAATGTTACTTCTGTACCATACATTTTGTATTTGGGTCAGTAAGCTATATTACTAAATGACAAGTCCTTTTGTTTCTAACTAGAGCTCCATTACCTAACATGTAATACTCATTTTTAAAGGGAATTTTATCAGCATAGCTGAGAACAAAAATAGGGCTGTTTTTCAGCTGATTATTTGATTAGGCATATAACCTGCATGTATTTAAGAACTTCCATAGTTATTAATCAGAGGACTTTCTAGTCAGTATATAGTTCAGGGGAAAAAAATAGTAACTGCCAATGGAACTGGAAGACACAGCTCTCAAATTAATTTCATCTTGTCAAATGTCAGTGGCTTAGATTTTTTTAAGTACAATTTTGCAACTTTTGACAAAAAGTTACAAGCAAGTCAAGAAGAAAACCAGTATATCTAAAATCTTTCATTTGAAGTGACTGTTTTGTGTAGGTTCTTCAGCCTTCTACCTCTATGAAGTACTGTTATCTAATTCAAAGTGTGAACTGTACCATTAGCAATTATTCTTCATCTTCTGTAGTAAATAGAATGAGAAACTAGTAATGTAATATAAGGTTTCAGAATCATGAACTTCTATATATTTGGAATATTTTTCCTTCAATAATTCCAAAGCATCCATTCTCTTAGGCTCATAAAATGGCACCTGATATGTTCTATTGCATGAAACTTCTGGAAGAGACTGGAATATGTGTTGTACCTGGAAGTGGATTTGGCCAAAGAGAAGGAAGCTACCATTTCAGGTACAGTTTTTGTTTGTTTAAAATCAACTGAAGTGTAACAAGCTAAGCACCATCCCAGTACTTTCTCTTCTGATTAAATATAAGGATTTTAATTTCAGTTTATTTTGTCTCATTTTCTGTAGACTAACAGCTAGGTCAAAAACGTGGTCTGCGAGATGAGCTATTCAGGTTTTTTGTGTTTTCACAGCTTGCTGACATAGCTTAATTCTATTTTTATACACTGACATTTGAAATGGCTTCTCCACAAATACAAACAATAATAATAGCTATACTCTAATCATAAAGTTGGCTAAAGCATTACAAAAATTGCCCTGCTTGCTTCTGGGGGCAGTTAAACAGTGTTTCCATATTGAGAAACTGTATGAAAGATACAGTACCTTCCCTATAAATCTGCTCCTTAAACACACTGAATAACTCTTCACCAAAACAATATGTTGGACTAAATCTTCTAATACCAAAACTGTGAACATAAACTCTATTACTTTTGCTTTCAATAAACAACACCTTACTCCAGCTGAGCTGAGCTGGAGTAAACAGCTGATAGCTAGAATTTATCATGGAATTTAGCCTTGTTCAGTCTGAAGCAACATAAGAGAGCCTTTAGCCAGGACAGTTCTGCAACACTGATTAGATACCTGGGTGCATGCAGCTCCAGGGAAAAGCCAGCGTGAGTCCCTTCCTGTACCAGTGTGGGAAAAACATTGTGTTTTGTGGTCTTGCACAGTCTTGCACACATACTCAACATGATTTTCAGATTGTGCAGAAGAAGGAAAAAAGGGACAAAAACCAACGTGGGATGTTGCATTGTTTTAATGCTTCTGAATTAAATTTTCAATTAAAAAAAGAAATGTACATTTACTCATAACTGCCTGCCCCTAACGCTCAAAAAACTAGGTATAACTTGGCCTAACTGCCTCAAAAATGGAAACTGAGTTGCTGTTGTTTCTTACTGATAACCTTCTTTATCACTCAAAAGAAAATAATAATTCTTGAATTTCTGTATATTAACCAATTGAAACTCTAGTTTAATAATATAGTTCAATTAAGGCATAAATGCAGAACATAAGAGAATCACATCAAAACATATATTAAAATTAAGACATTACTAGCTGTGCCCTGAGATTAATCAAGATCTGTGCAAAGATCAGTTTAGTATATTTTGAAGATAATATGGGTTGGTTTTTTTCTCTCCCTTTACATGTTATTTTTCAGAATGACCATTCTCCCTCCAGTAGAGAAGCTGAAGATCTTACTGGAGAAAGTGAAAGACTTCCACATAAAGTTTCTTGAAAAATACGCATGAAACTACTGTGGCTTTTCCCCCTGCCTCATCCCTCCCCCTTCAGGGCAAATGCAGAAATGAACAAAGATGTGCTGTTCATCTAATTTAACTAAATTCAAAATAGATAGAACCAATCTCAGATACTGCTACAACTTATTTGACTATTAAATTTAACATCTGATATAGAAGACATTGTTAAACTAACTTTTCTTTTAAGGGGAAGGGGAGAACGTGAAGAAAGTGAGAAGAGTCAGTAAATGATTTTGTGCCTTGATTGGAAGTTATATACATAAACTTTTGACTCAATAGGCTGGGGAAGGGAGTTACTCATTAAAATTACTACTGTTGTGTAGGGGTTTTTTTCACAAAGCGGAAATGCCAAGAGCAATTGTTTAGTTAGAAACGTGCTTCTGATCTTGAAATTCTACTAAACAAAAATTCAAAAGCCTGCATCATAGGTATTGTTTGGTTTAATTTTTTTGTTGTTGTTGCTGTTAAGTATGAAGTGTTCTCCAAGTCTGATGAAGCACATAGGCACAGCATACTTATTTAAAAAAAAACACTTTGGCAGATATGTGCAGATACCTTTGAACTTCTGTTAAAAAGAAATCCTGCCATCACAGCATAATCTAACATACAGTTTTGATCAGAGGAATGAACATGGTGTCTGCTTGAACCCTGTTTTTATGAAACTGAAACATAATGAGGAAGATTAGCTTCTTATTCATATACTATTCAACACATCATCCCAGCATAAGATAAGAGCTCTGAACACTTCCTCTCATAACAACTCCGTGAGTCTCCTGTTAGCTTACATCGTTTCTAGACATGGAAAATACTAAGTTACTCTTTCAAAATAGATGTGAGTATTGTCAATCCTTTCAAGTAGGGTAAAATACAACACTATTTCAGAATTGCTTTATCTATGGAGAATATTTGTTTGGAAGCATATGACTCAGAGACCCATTAACTGGCCCAAATCCAGCTTGGACTGGCAAGGACTAACTAATGTTGCTACCAGGAAAAATGCGGGGGTGGTTTCTAATGAAGGAAAAATGGTATTTAAAGGAGAACATTTTGCACCAAGCATAAAGATAATGATAGTACTGCTCACTCTTAAATCTTTCACAGTCATACTGCTGGCTGAATGATCCCCAGTGCTTGTTAAAACCCAGGTAAAGCAGGTCACTATCTAGGAGTACAGCTGTATTACTCTATTAATCTATGTGTGTTTCCCTGCACAACAGAAGAAGGCTTCTGTTTCTCTAGAGGTGGAAGCTGAACACCTTCTGCTAGCACTGATAAAGGACTGAAGGAACACAGCTTCCAGTATTCAGCCATGAAAGCATTAGCATTTGTCAGGCTTAGGCTCAGCATTTACAGAATTTATTCATTAAGAATATCTTATTTAATCTAGTCATTATTTCAAGTTATTATTTAGAAGTTAACTCATTTTAATCTACTAGCACTTTGTTAGTCTGCCTTTGTAGCTGGTTCAACATCCTATGCTGATCCAGGTTCCTTAAATCAAGGGCTAAAGAATCACCAAACAGACTAAACTTGTGCCAATCTATTCTGTGTGGAAGACAACAGATGCTGCCAATAACTGTCCTTGCAACAGCAGCTACTAGGCTATGACATGGCATTAGCAGTTGGTGTACTTCTCACAGTTCCTAACTGAAGTCTGGGAGAAGAATTTAGTACTTCTCAATCACCTGCCAGTGGTCACAAGTTCATCAATGAAAATGGCACGCTGATACACAAAGTCACTATGGGAGCTGGGAGAAAAACCCCAACTTTTATCCTTGGAGAAATGGACTTCTTGAGGACAGCAGACTGAGAACACTTACACTGCTACTATCCATTGATAAATACAACCTTTTATCTGTTAGCACTCTCCACTTGGCATCCTTAATATACACTAATAAAACAAATCCAGAAAGCAAAACTATAGTAAGAGGTCAGAATATTGATGTAAAAATAAGACAAACAGCACTTTCCAATTCTAGGAATGTGTCCAAATTAGATCTGGCTTTGGACTCGTAGTGCAGCGTAGACTGAAGCTAAGATCTAACAATGGGAGTTAGAATATTTTTTTATATTTTTGTAACTACAACTTTTTCATGGGGTAGTATTTGTAATCTAATAATTCAATAGATTTTATATTTGCCTTGCATTTGCACCTGATACTTCTGGAAAAATGTAAAGGTTTATAAGTTTCTAATGATAATTTACAGGTGTGAAAGGATTTTTGTTTTAAGTCAGAATAGCAATTCTTACAATTTTAAATCAAAATATAGTGGCATAAACTGAGTTTTTTTCTAAACATTCTATTATGGTGCCTTTTATGTTTCTGATATTATAAGGGATAACAGTTTGTTCTTGATGGATCTCATATGGAAGAGTGGTGATTTCTGTTGTCCATCCACAATATTTGTATGTACTGTGATAAGGTTAATGTGCATTTATGTGGAAAAATCCTGTAATGCTAAGAAAAGGGGCTTATTTTCAATGTCTTTGAAATATTTCATTAATAACAGGCAATCCTTACTTTCAAATGCATGCTTCTAGGTTTGATTTTCCTACAGGTGCTCCTTATAATGGTACTTCAGATGTATGAGACTTCCAAATAATAAAGCACATGTCAAAAAAAACCCAAAACATAATAGTTCTCCATTTCCTATGTCATTGAAGCAACACTTACTGGATTTCACTATGACACATTTAACTTCATGTTCAAACGAGTATTTACTTTAATCCACATATGAGCTCATTAATTTCTGCATCACTCCAATTCATGAACTTTAAATTTGTCAATCTTGTTATCACAAAACTATTCCCTACCAATGCAGAACTGTACATAGAGATGGTTTTAGGCACGTTTTATGCTCATAATTAATATTTTTGTGTAAAGACTTGTAACCAGGAGTTAAGCAAGCCAGAATTCTTTCAGTTAAAGCTGATCAATTGTGGCCTGAAAGCTTTGGTGAGAGGTTTGTTTGGTACTGTCAGTTGTTTTCTTTTTAAAAAACTTCTTACATGGCTTGTACGAGATTAAATTTACAGATGTCTTCTTGCACTGACACCTCAGAATGACTTTAGTGGTGGTTGTTTGGTAATTCAAAAGAAAGTGAAGGACAAGGGATGCTAGCCCTGCTTCCCTAAACATAGATGCATATGCCAGCACCACTGAAAAAAAAGATAGCAGTGGGCTGTTCTTTTTTTTTTATATCAAGTATTTCAGTGTTTTCTGGAGCAGAAACATTTACCTGTTTTTTGGGGCGGTAGGTCATTTGTTTTACAAACAAGAACATGGTCTGATATAAAATGGTTATATTATGAATTGTCAGTCATATTTTTTACAGCTTTTTTTGAGTGATGCAGGCTGTCCCATCTGGATCAGTAGATAAGGGTACTACTGTGCAAGATACATACGATACAGAGAAAGCTACTAACTTCAGAGAGCTTGCAGCATCAACCACTGTGCAAAAACCACTAGTGTTTTAATACATTATCTAAATTCATTTTCACACAGCTTCTTGGTCAATAAAGAATAAATAAAAATACCTTTTGTATTTGAACAAAACTCAAGGTACTCATACCTCTGTTGTGATTTTTTATTTGGATGCAGGTTAGGTAATTTCTGCAAGGAATTCTACTTTTAAGCATATATCTTCGAATGGTTTTATCCATTCAGTACCTCATATAGTCATGTCTTTCTAATCACAGAACAGTAAGGGGTTGGAAGGGACCTCTGGAGATCATCTCGTCCAACCTCCCTGCTAAAGCAGGTTCATCAAGTTGCACAGGATCACATCCAGGTGGGTTTTGGATGTCTCCAGAGAAGAATATGATGTTCCAAATTATTACATGTTTATTAAATAAGTCTTAATCTGATTAGAATTTACACAACCTGTAACCGTTTGCATCAGACAGAACAGGTTATTCACTTTGCTAGCTTTGAAGCACTACATGTTCTGCACACTGAACAACAGTAAAATAGCTAAAATCAAACCTCAGCTCTGAAATAGGATCCTTCCTATACAGCAGAAAGGTTTCGCAGTCCCCGCCCAAACCCTGGCAGCGCAGCGCACCCTTCGGTGCCGGTCACTACTCACCGGCGGGATGAAGCGGTCACTGCCCTACCGCAGCTCCTCCTGTGCCGAGGTCAGCAGCCGCCGCTTCAAAGCAATGAACAAAAAAGCACAATTCATCGTGTTCCACTATGAAAAACCGCGTGTGCGTGCGGACCTACGTTCGCTCGCCTGCCCAGCTGCTGCCAGGACGCGAGGCCTTTGTGCCTGTCCAACCGCGCTAAAACCCATCCCTAGGCCACCACCGGGACGGATGACTCTTAACTTTCCCACCCTCGCCGCGTCCCGCCCCTCCTTCCCTCCCTTCCGACAGGAGAAGGCGAGGACCCCAAGGTCTCCTCCCCCTCCGCCCCGGCAGCTCCCACCCCACAGACCGAGGCCTCCCGGTCCCCTAATACAGTTCAGGGCCGCCCGCAGGGAGTGTCCGCCCAGGCCCGAGGGAGGAGGGGGGGGAAAGGAGAAGCCTCTGCTCTTACAAAAGCTTCTCGGGCGAGGAGCAGCGCGTCTGTCCCGCGGAGTGGCAGCCATGCCCCTGAAGAAGCCTGGGGGCAAGCGGCGCAGCACCGACTCGGGCGTGGAGCCGGACCGCGGGGCCCTCTCCCGGGAGAATAAGGATCAGCGCATCTCGCTCTTTCTCAGCGACTTCGACCAGCAGGGTAGGGCCGGGGGCGGTGGCGAGGGCCTCGGGGCCGCCTAGTGTCTCTGGGAACGTCGGCGATCGCAGGTGCTGAGGCGACTTCTGGAGGGGGTCGGCGCGCTGGAGCTGCCGAGCACTGTGCTGGGGCCGGGCATCGCTCTAGCGGGCCCCGCGGCCGTACCGGTGAGGTGGTGAGGCACAGCGGCTCCCAGCGAGAAGAGCCCGCGGACCGAGGGGGGTCGATCGCCCTGTCCTGCAGGGGCGCGGAGAGCCCCCGGGACCGCGCTCGGGTCGGCTCGGGGCGCCGCCGCTCCAGAAGGAGGCGCCCTGCGGCCGCCGCGGCCTGGGGCGAACCGGGTGGGAGCCCCGCGCGCTGCTCCTCTCCCCTCCCTCCATGGCGGGAGGGCCTGGCCTCGGCCCCGGCCCCGGCCCCGGCTCCGCTCCTCACGCCTCGGGGCGGGTGTGAGGCGCAGCTCTCCCAGTTTCCCGCCTGCACCGTGTTCCCCGTCAGCCTGAGGAGTGTCTGATGGCGACTTTCATGAGTCAGATTACCCGGTTAAAACACTGTTTTAACTTTCTTTTTAATGCATCCTACTTGTGGTTGTACTTGGAAATATGTAACACGCTGGGCAATAAAAGCCTGTTTTGTCTCAAAGCCAAGGGAAACATCGAGGAAATGAAGAAAGAGCTTGACTCGCTTTTGCAAACAGCTGAGAAGGCATTTACAGTGGAGCTGCTGAAGATGCCTGTTGCCATCAGGAAAATGAAAAGAAAAGACTTGCTAAGTAAGTGTGTGTGGTCTTACGTTTGTGAGGGATGCAGGTGTCATTAGAGCATGACATACCCTTCATTAACATGAGAAAACCTGTAAACTTGGTGACTTTTATGAAGACATTTGCTTTGCCAGCTGACTGCTAGCCTGCAGTGGTGTTACGGTGCTCAGTAAGGACTCCTATGCAAGGAGACTGACCTGTGTAATGCAGGGTATAGAATTAGTAGGTAACAGTGTATGGAGTCTGGAGCCTCCTTTTATATATGCTCTTAAGTAATTTTATTCAAATTCTGAAGAGACAAGGCATAATTACAAGTCCAGTATTTGCATAAAAATTTATGCACTTCTTTCCATCTGAATCTGTTCATTTTGGCTACAGAGATTATTTCATCTTTCTGTTAATTTGAAGTCTTTTACTACTGAGCCTTTCTCATCTAGTTGTTTACCTGTGATGATGAGTGAACAAGTTTAATTTTAACCTCACATTTATGCAGCAGTTAAGCTGTCAGCGTCAGATGTGTATTCTGGTGAGAACTGATGTTTTTTGAATGTGTCTTGGAGCTGGAAATTGCAGGGACTGCACTAAGATCAAACCTTGATTTTACTGTAAGCCTTTGCTGAGTATGTATTTGAATGTCTTTCATGGAAACTTCTGTCTAAAAGCATCAGCTTTCAGCAGCGCAATGTATGGAGGTTTTTCTTCTTTGATTTTGGGTTATATACTGTTTGACTACGCTTAGTATCCTTTCAAAGATTAAACACACTGACATGGCCTAAGGTTTTCATTGCTGTGAAGACTTGAATCTTGTTCAAATGCAACATATACGCTAGCTCAGGTTAACTATTTAAGCAACCATAATCCTGAATTACTTGTTCAGCTTCAAAGCCCCCAAGGCGAGAAACTGTAGATAATAATTATGCAAGTAATAGTATATAAACAAGTTACACTTTCTTGAGTTACAGATTTGCGAGGAGGGGAGGAAGTGGCTCTTGCTGCTGCAGTGGTAAGTGTGTTTTGAAATTTTATCACAGCTTACAGAATAGAAGCCTTCTCTTCCTGTTGTAAACATTTCAGACAGATGATTTGCTTGGCTGCCTGATGAAATAGTTAATGTGAAACAGCTAGACAGCCAGCCATGGTTCAGTTACAAACACTACCTAAAGCTTTAGGATCATCTGCAGTCAGAAATCCAAATGTCTCTGAAAAAATAAACCAATGTTTAGCCAATCCCCCTTCTGTCACTTTCTTGTATGACCTTTTATTTCACTGCTTTTTGTGGATAATACACAGTTACTGAAAAATCTGTTGATTTTCCTTTGTTGGATAAACTTTTTTTTTTTCTTTAAGACTGACTGCTCTCTTGAAGACATACCAAACTCAAAACTGGTGAGGACCAACAGCAGAAAAGGCAAGTTAATCCATTAATATATAGTTTAGTTCTTAAATTATCTTTTTTTCTTGATTTGAACTGAGCCTTTGTGAAGTCAGTGTTAAGCCTGAAGGATACAAGAGGGAGTAAAGTGTATAAATAGAAATATAACATACAGGTCCCTCCAGCATGTGTAGAGGATCATGAGCTATGCTACTGTCGAGGTACTTTTAAAACACGAGATAAGAGTTCCTGCCCTTTGAATTAATCACTGAAAGGGTGAGAAGAGACAGATTTTAGGGACTTGTCAGTGCTTTACAGTATAGCAGAAAAGCTAGGAAAGTCACTCCTAATTCTTATAGGTTCCCTTTGACCTCCTGCCCATTGAGGTTTGTAAGGAAAATACAACTTCTTTTCATACTCCAAAACATGCAATAGGAAGGATGCTACCATTCAAGTGTGTTTTGTCTGGGGGTTGAAGGTTCTCTAGTGTCTTTTAACTGTCCCATGTGTTGCAGTGTCTATGACAAACATACATAGTTTGCTTTGAACTCTGTCCCGGCGAATGACCATCAGATAGCAGGATTGATAAGTAGCTGTCAGTGGGTAAATAGGCTTCAAACAAAGGAGTTTGAAGTGGTGTATTGTGCGCTTCATGAGATTTTTATTTTCCTTGTCTTTCTAATATATTTCTAGTTAAGGTAACTACAATTGTTGAATATGAAGATGCCAGGCACATTTCTGCAAAGAAAATATCTAAAAAAGTAAGTTTATTTTGAACAAGCAACATAAGGGTTTAATCAGTTCTGACCTGCTGTGAACCCTGCTAGATCCACAACCAGGCAGGCCAGTGGCTTCCTGCTTCTTTGAAAAATATTTTGTTTTCAATTCAACGTATTTTAAGCTAGGCAAAGCCAAACTGTATAATAAATTGATTTCCTAATTAAATATGGTATCTGCACTTCAGGTAACTCATTCACTCAGACTTGCAAATACTGACATAATCATTCTCTCTTGACTTGCCAGTAAGTCTTGATGGTTTAAGGAACTGATTTTTTTTGTTGAAGCTTAAGAAAAAAACCCCTCAACTTCATGTTTTAATGCATGCTTTTCTGTATTTAAATGACTTGTCCACCTTGGTCTCTAAAACAAATGGCACAGGTGTATTAATTTTTTCACTTCAGTCCATCTGTGCAATGCAGTGCCTCAGCCAGACACTGATGTAGCAAGACGACAACAAAGACAAAAAGATTATATGAAAAGTTACAGGCATTAATTATAAGAGGGCTTCCAACTTGGAAGGGTGTATATTAGAAAGGTGGTTGTTTGTATAGAACTTTGGGATGAACAAGTATGTTTTGGAATGCATATTTGCCTTTTTATGCATATGCAGAACTATATAAAAAGCAGCACTATGGGGCTTAGCTGTTCTTTTTCAACATGGAATTCTTACAGTATTGTTCTCTGTAAATATCTATAATTTTTGCCTTAAAATGCCACTTCTTTTAACTGCAGTCTTACATATACATTTTCAGGTTTCCAAAACAAAGTCATTGGTTTCACTGGCTTCTGGTTTAAGTAGCAAAACAAATCCTCTCTCTAGGTAAGACTGACCTTTGATAGGTTATTTAACTTGCTTGTAATTGTGAATGCTGAGATCAGAGGCCAGTAGGAATACATTTGATAAAGATGTCTTTCATAACCTGAATCAGATACGTTGTAGTGATGTGAACACTGAACAGAAAGCACCTCTAGCTGCTAAAAGGATGTAGTTATCTCTCTCATAGAATGGTGCACGGTTCTGAATCCATGTAATTGATACAGATTTTTCCAACAATACTTAATGGAAGAGTGTGTAAGGGAAACATCTTTGTTGCTCTGTTAGGACTAATGAATTGTTCTGTAATAATTTTGCCCTTATACATAGCTGAAAGGGAAGTGTCATTCACAGGAAAACACATACTTGCAAAACCACCTTAGAGCTGCTTAAAGTCATGATGGACTAAATTCAAATTTCACTGTAAGATCTAATGAATTGAAAAATTGGTGGATATCTGCATAAATTTTTTTTTTTCAGAAGCTCCCACTATACCTACAGCTCCAGTGTGCGTACTTGTACCCTTTGGAGCCTATTGTGATACATTCATATTGTCTTCAGAGAAATGCAATTTAAATAATATATCAGTGTTTAATGTGCCTAAAAGAAATTTTAAAAGTCTTAGCCAGGTTTCATTACTTTCTTGAATTGGTATTATAAAATTTTTGGCTCAACAAAATCAAGCTACAGAAGGCTGCTTTGCCTGGGTAAGTCTAACTTTTCAGCCCTCGAAGGTTACATTTATTAAAGTACACTAACGCTTAGGCTAAAACACGTGCCCTTACATTATCTGCAAAACGTGTGTGGGAAAAGGGAGATGAGGAAAGAGTGAGGTAAACTTCTGTCATCAAGATTTCGGTGAAGTGAGTTAAAATTCAAAACTGGAAAAAAAATTTTCTCTGGATTCAAGTCAATGACACAGGACAAATACCCTGAGAAGTAATCTAGAAAAATTAATTCCTGCTGGAAAAGAAACTTCAAAAAAACCCTGTTGCATACTCAAATAGAAAACTGTGAATGCTCCCTTAATTATACCCAACTATGGTATTGCAGCCCTCTCTTACCTACTAACATGAATGTAATTCCCCTATGGTGTTAGGTCCCATTATATCATGTCTACCTCAGGAAGGCTTTTTCACATGTATATAAACTAGATCTCTGTCTTGGAGCACTGCAACATTCTCCAATTCACCAGCTGTCCATCTTCACCCTAGCTAAAACTCTACAGTAGATGAAGAAGAAATAAAAACAAACAAACAAAAAAGAAATCAAAATCAATAACCACTTTTTTTTTTGTAGGTCTGTTCACTCTTCTGCAAGTGTGACTGATGCCATTAAGTCTCTTGCTTCTGATTGCAGTGCCACAAATTTCAAAGCCACGCCGAAGGTATCTAAAAGGTAAGGGGGCTTGTTCTTAATAAATAATTGTTAAATGGCAAGATGCTATATATCTACATTAATATCAATCTAGATATTAATCAGTTGTCATCAGTCTAGATTTAATAGATCTTCATGGTCTGTTACTAAACTTAGTAGTGGGGATGTGAACCAGTCACACCTCCTGCTTTGTGCTATGTACTTGTGGAGGTACAGGATTTGATATCATAACTAAGCCAGTTTAAAAAAAAAGAGTAATAATCTCTACTCTCACCCACTGTTTAAAGGTATAGTTTACAGCTTAAACTAATTCTCAGAGCCCAAGCTCAATTAAAATGTCACTAACACTGCTGTTTTGATAAAAATAAACCAAACTATAAAGAATGCCAACCAAATAAACTGACAATCAGTCCACTGCATATTGAACAGTTAAAGTTTTCAGTTATCATTCTCCATATACTACAGAGTTTGGTTTGGGCAGATGTCATCAGCTGCCTCACAGCTCAAGCGAGGAGGTGAAAAAATACCTTAAATGGATCATGAAACCAGCAAGTGGCTTAATTTCATCTTGACCTGCTGTAAATTTCAGTTGCTTGTTTCTATGCAGAAGATACCCAAATCTTGCATTTTTGAAGTGCAATAAGATCTATTGTATCATTGAAGAAGCTTGGGAATTCTGTATGGCCTAAGGCACGCCCTATGCCTCTGAGAGCTAACAGCTGTGGTATTCCTTGGTTATCTCCCTCAGTAGTAGGTAGATACAGCACACAACTTAAGCTTGAAGCATAAAGTTTCCTGTTTTCAAAACTATGAACATCACTGTTGATATTGGACACTGGATATTCTTGTTACTGAGCAGTCCAAATAGCAGCTTGCTCACTGGCCTGTAACATGGGCTTAGAAGGTTACTGCAGTGTTTCAGGGTCAGAAAATGTTACCTAGTGGGGCTGGTAAATGCTGCTGATGGTTGCATTTCCTGTAGTCTTCTGGCAGAACTGGAAAAATTTAAATGTGATTGCCTTTCTGTTAAGTCTGTTTGCTACTACTTGAATTTGCTTCATGCTTGAAAATTTCCTGCAGGGATAGGAATTTAACATCAGAGTAACACTGTTGTATTCTAGTGCTGGACTACAACAGACTGTCTCAAGAACTGTACCTACCAGGGGAAGAGTTCAAGGCATGTTACTAAGAAGTAAATCAGTACCCCAAGATAGAACTGTTCCATTTGTAAACATTCCCCTGGCTGATGGACAGGTATCAAACTTTCTTTTTAAAAACAAAATATTTTCATCTTAGAGTAATTAATAGACTAGTCTAGTAGTGATAGCTCTTGCTATCCCTAAATGATTTGCTGCTACACAAAAGGAAAAATTGTTACTGAAGTTTGGCAGCATAGCAGGGAAGCATGTGATTTTTAGAAAAGCTGGCCGTACAAGTAAAAACTAAGAAAATCTGTTCTGAAAACTGTTTCTCTTCATGTTTTAGACACTCTGTACAGCTGGTGGAGACCTCCATAATATTGATGTGCAACTACTAAATCAAGAAACAGTACAGCATATTCATAACTTAGTGGTAAGCTTCAACTAAGAAGTAGGCTTACATAAAAATACTCAGACACCTAGTTTCAAGTTTTCCTGTGAGATAGTGTTGTGAATGCAAGTTCTATGAGGTTAAGCCTAAATCAGTTAGCATAGGAGAGGGGAGAATTGCTGCACACAGATAATGAAGTACCATCCCTGGAAATTAAGGCCAGGCTGGATGGGGCTCTGAGTAACCTGATCTAGTGGGAGGTGTCCCTGCCCATGGCAGGGGGGTTGAAACTAGATGATCTTTAAGGTCCCTTCCAACCCTGATGATTCTATGATTCTAATGTGTAAAAGTAAATGCACTTAAATAAGCATGTGCACTTTGGCAATTGCCTGGGAGACAAAAGAAGCATTAACTCTTCCTTCTAGATTGCTCTGGTGTCTCTCCTACTGTGTGAGCAAACTGCCATTCTCTTATCTCATATTCACAAAGGCCTACAAATCTACAGCTAAGTTTTGATTATTGTTATAATCTCTCTATTATTCTATGTCCCTTGCTGACTAAACTATACTCCTGTTAATTCTCTGCTGCAACTGAATAGCAAATGCTTTACCTTTGGTTCAGGAAAGTAAATGGTTTTGAAGCAGAATTAAGTTGAACAGAACTTTGCAGCACATTATCACCTGACTGAAGATTAGCTTTTGGTGCAGCACTAGAATGCTATCTAAACACAAAACATTTAGTTTACAGTCTTGCAGGTACTTTAGACTTGAATGCAGCTAGATGAGTTAAGCTAAAGGTCTGGAAACTAGTTTGTATTTTATAACATGGACATTTCTCTGTAGGTATAGAATGGAGGAGTGTTTCCTCACTGCTTGCTTTAGTGACTTTTCTCTTCTTCCAAGTTCTGTAGCTTGAACTAAACCAAATTTTTCCTCCCTTAGAGTGAGCTGACTGTACTGTGTGGAAAGGCAACAGGTAAATCAGGTTAATGGAACTGTCTTGTGACTACAGAATATTTGTGACAGCTCTTGCTTGCTGCCTCTGAAGTGTTTAGAGAATGTCTATAATGTCTTAATAAAGCTGTATACTGCCCAGTAAATACTTTTATATAAAGCTTACAATGTGATGTGTATTATTCCTGTTATCTCTGAAGGATACAAAAGCAGAAAAAAAATTTCCACTTTTCCACTTCATAAAAGGTTTAGTTAACATCTAATTTCAGTTCACATTGAATAAACAATAATAGATTATATGTAGGAAATAAGTTTTAACTCTGGTATTCTGAATAGGACTCTTAAGTTTTTTACTTAACTATTCATGAGTATAGAGCTCTTTAATATCATTCTTCCACACATGCCACAAGCAGAATGTAGCATTGGTTTACTCTTTGTGCTGTCTTCCCAGGAGCAGTGTCCTTGAATCTATCTCTGGAAATAAGATAAAGTCCAAGTTTCTAAATTCTTGAACAGCATTTTAAGGCATGTAACTTTAGTTCTGTGGTGGCAGATATGAATCTGATACAGGAATAAAACTTATTTTCAGTCTTGTGACATGACAGTAATGTACAAGATGACTGGTAGTAACCCAGACTTGCTGTAATTTGTGGTGTGAACCCAGTTATTCTAGAACTTTAGCACAGTAGTTTAAAAAGGAAATCTAGATTAGTTTTCCTCCTGTTCTACCCTTGCTTCGCTTAAGGAAACAAAGGTCACAAGTCTCAAGTAAAGAAAAAAAGAAAACTTTCCAAAGCATGGGAGAAATGGGTGAAAAACATTAAACTATCAAACCTATATTTAAAGCTCTGGAAACTAATAAATATAGGAATAAACCATTCAGATTATACATGCAGCTTAAAGAATATTCATGAATAGTTTGTTCTATAATTCAGTAGTTTAACCTGAATGAACACCCATTTTCCCTTTAAATTGCTAAGAGCATCACATGTGTGTATCAGTTCTTGATTATTCATGTTGAAATGTGTTTGCCTGCAATGATTTAATTATTTTCTCCCATACTACACTAAGGTAACCAAAGTTGCAATGCAGTACTTAAAACCTGCAGGTTTTTTACTTTTGGAAAAAGGTACAGTGCTAGGCATGCTTTGCAAGACAGGCCAACACACCTTTGTTGTGGATCTCCTTGGGGTTTAGGTATGGTGCTCATCCTATTACAAAAAAAGCTGATAGCATTTAATCCAGCCTGCTCTTTGTTAAAGTATTTTCTGAGCTGCAATTTAGTAGTAGCCTTTTAGTCACAAAAAGGCTAATATCCAAGAGCTGGGAAAGTGTTTCTGGGCCCTGACACAAAGAGCAAATTGACTGAAGAATTCTTGTGCTTTATGACAGTAGATCCTAAGTCATTCTTATAAATGGAGTTCTGGAGGCTTCCCAACTTGGTGACAATTCCTACCTTTAATTGTATGCCTCTCAAGTTTAAACACCCCACACCTCCTTTACAGGAATTGTTTGTACTTCATACTTGCATCAGCTTAAGCCTATAGTGGAAGGTTAGGGGTTAATAACTAAAATACAATTTCCCTGTTACATCTTAAAGGGATGAGGAATCGCTGCATATTAACAGATAAGTCTTTAACATGTTTGTTATTTTTTCCCAAAGAGCAGTAATCTTCCTTCCACTGCTGACTTGTAACTGCTTTGCAAGCATATTTTTCAAAAGAATACAGCCTCATTGCTTATTTGAACAAGAACCACACCATTGGCAGTATCTTCCGAATAAATATTCACTGTGAACAACTTGGTAAATTAAACATGCACAAGAGGACAAGTAAGACTTTCTATGAGAGTCAACTTGGGTCAGTTTCAGTCATTGTATATGCAGAAATAGACACATCACAAAAGCTAGACAAGACTTCCTGAGGCTTTTCCTTTCAGCTTCTTGAGGACAATATTAAAGANCAGCTTCGTGAGGCCAATATTAAAGATATATATATAAAAAAGTATCAACTAAATGTTTCTGATCCACTTCTGGTGATCACATTGCATTTTTTTTCTCCCCAACATACAGAATACTCATTTGTTTATAGTACTATCTCTATTGTAAGTACTTAAATTGAAGCTGTGTTTATTACTGAGAACATTCAATGTTTCATTATTTATAGGACAGTCATATTGGCCCAGTTAAAGCTTCAATAGCTACATTAAAGTTCATCAGTAAACTACTAAAGCATTAGTAACTGGAGTAATATATCACTTGCAACTTAAACACTGAAACCAAGACAATGTAGATTGTGAATTTATGTGACTTTTTACATTACAATTTGTAAAGTGATACCCTTTTAGAGCAGGAGATACACATAAGGGCAACTCTGAACAAGTCACCACTCATTGAAACATGTTGCTTGTCAGGAGCCTAAATTAATGCAATTTCAGGACGAAAAACCACATCCAATTATCAACTTCCCCTCCACTTCAGCATGCTATCCAAAAAGTTACCATGAATTTCACTACCCTCCCCCCAAAAATGCAATTTGAAAGTAAGGAGATAAGTTTAGAGTATGTGCTCTGTTTTCCAAAGAGGTAAATACTAAAGCTACTACTTAGAAGATAGGCATTTTGTTTAAGCATTACAAGTTAAGATGACTGAATTCTTGGAGTAATGAATCAGGAGAAAGGATCAGTATGTAACCATAGCTTCATGAAAAGCAACTTGGAAGTTTAATAAATGAAAAATAGATTCACTAGAATGCCACAGCATAAGAAGTCAATACTGAAATACAGGTCAAACAGTATTTATTCTTGCTTCAGTTTTAGTCTACAAGAAGGATGTTCAGCAACACTCAAATGCCAGTGCCTATCCAAGCAGATGTAAATACTTGGAGTTTGTCCCTCCCACCTCATTTGTAAAGTATCAACAACTATCTAAGCAATAATTAAACAAGTCACACTTTGGATTTGTGAAGAAAAGTAGAGGCATCTTTAAGCTGTATCACTTCAACAGGGAGAGAAGCCTCTCTGTAAAGAAGCAGCTTACCAACCAAAGTCCACTCACAGTTCCTTAACATTGTAACAAAATACATATATAACTAACTGTACCTGGTAATTACTTAAGGTCACATTTTTGCTTTGTTGTGGTATTTTTACCAATTAAAATAATTTGAAAAGGAACAGAACTGAAGCAGGAGAACTTAACATCTTAGTTAAAACAGAAAGCGCAAAACTACTGGAAAAGTAACAAAACCATCTACCTTTAGTATGTTTCCAGTTCACACAGTTTTGTCAAGTACAATTCTAATCTCGATCTCTTTTTGTGTTAATGCAAAAAGTTGCCAGGCATAATGATCATTTTAAATACTTTTTTAGAA